>VZTO01017035.1:16553-39482 GCA_013400615.1 Syrrhaptes paradoxus | reverse complement strand
GTGGGTGCTGGCCTCTTCTCTAAAGTAACAAGTGATAGGACAAGAGGAAATGGCCTCAAGTTGTGCCAGGGGAGGTTTAGGGCAGATATCAGAAAAATTTTCTTCATTGAAAGAGTGATCAGGCACCAGAACAGGCTGCCCAGGGAAGTGTGGAGTCACCATCCCTGGAGGTGTTCAAGAAATGTGTAGATGTGGTGCTTAGGGACATGGTTTAGTGAGTTAGGTGGTGTTGGGTTGATGGTTGTATTTGATGATCCTTGAGGTCTTTTCCAACCTTAATGATTCTATGATTCTATGTTTCTAATGCAGCATGGAGAAATTTGAAATAGCTTTTATATTTTCACCCGAAATTATGCTTATAGAGCCTTTTTTTTTTTCTTTCCCTGGAGATGTTCTATAATCCTGTACATTTTTTCTGTGTCCTGTGTCCTTGACTCTTGCTATGTTCACTTTTTTAGGAACGAACAGTGATAATGGCAAGCCATTCTAGTGCTGAATGACAGCTATCAAGGTATGAAGTGGAGTCTTCCCAACAGTTGATGCAAGCACTATTAAACTAAAAATTTTCTAATTAGCATATAAAGAATTATTTAATAGTTGCAACCTACAGGATCTCCCTGAAGTAGTGCCCTTGTGTACTTGAATGCATAATTTAGGAAAATATCTAAATGTACTTTAAAGGCTTTCAGCAGTTTTTGAATTTTGTCCAAAAAAATTTTTGTCCAAACATCTGTGACTCAGGTTTTTCTGAGCCACAGAAAGTTTTATAACAGTGACTACTAATTATGTGCTTGTAATATAGCTCTTTCTAGCTTTAGTTAAATAGCATGCAGAATATAAATAGACTATGACCAAAAGAAAATATTCAAAGTCATTTTCTGTGCAACTGTTAGATACGGTATTACACTATGTATTTTATCTTTAACAGCTTCTAATAACCTGATAAAAACTTTCTTGCTAGCTGCTTATACTTTGTATAATACTTTGCATATACTACTTCTTTGGTCTGATGATACAATTTATAGTACAGAATATTCTACCAGAATATCACAAAACACTATGCAAAACCTACTTATAATTTTCTATTTAAAAAACCTGACAATATTACCTCCTCAAAAGCAAGAGAAAGTTGGAAACAGAGTCAAGTATTATTGTGAATCCTCACCTTCATCAGTCTAATAATTACATAATACTAGCCTAGTTTAGTTAGATAACTAGTTTAGATAGAACTGGTTGAAAAATCTAAAGAATGCTTGAGACAAAGCAAACAAATTCTGATATCTGGGGACAAACTAGAGAACTTAAATATTCAGAGACTCTGAAATACATTAACTAAATTTTATGTGAACAGTCAGTAATAAAGGGAAAACATGTTAAATGTCAGGTCCAAGCAATCAAAAAAGGACAAGGATTGCTTAGTGCATGCTCCTCAGAGCTCAGCTTCTGCTATGCAGTACAAAAGAGAACACATCAATGTCAAGAATGATAACCCTCTCACTGACCTTCTTCCACTTACTGCCTGCTAAATACCTTCTTGGCTCCACTGTGGCATAAGACAAATATGCCTCACTTCCATAATTATATACATGCCTACAATTACCTCAAATTCTGTCCAAACATCACTGCCATTGCTGGCAGAAAGAAAATCCTTGCTGGCATATCTGACAATGTGAATGCTCATTAGTGTCCATTTCAGAAATCTGCAAACTGAACAACACAAGAATTTCTTGACAGCTTGACCAAAAGTCATCAGGCTTTCTTTTTTTAATTCCTCCCTCCCACCCCTATGCGGCTAACTGAAACATATCGTTCTTTATTATATTACAAACATCAAGCTGGAGTGAATTGTTCCTTCCATTTTGATGATGGTGTATATCAAAACCCAAGCTGTTGCTTCCAAAACTGCATGCTTCAGAAAACAGCTTAGAAAACGCATTTATCTCAATGAATTACTGCAAGAGGGATCAGATTCATGTTAACAGCTAGTAAGTTGTATATATTTATAGGATCAGGATCTGCTAGAATTAAAAATGGCACACTTATGAATCACACCTGCTTTAATATAGAGAAAGATTACTGCATTGAAGAGCTGCACTAGAGATTGAATTGCATGAAAGATCTTAATCTGGAGCTACAAAAACCAATATGCTATTTAGAAGAATACATTTTCTTCTCTGCTACTCTGATTTCTATCTTCGAATTTATTAGAGATCTTTATGATAGAGAAGTACTACAAAAGATAGTAATTGTTCTCTAGTCCCCTTACCAATGAATCTCAGCACCTGAGAACCTTTAGCACTCAAAAACATGCAATAGAGAAGTTTCAGAAAAGGAGCCAGTAATTAAAAGTATATGTTCTCACACATATTACATTATCTTGGTATAGCAGTAAAACAAAAGCTGACAAGAGTGATGCTGAATTGTGTCACATATATCCTAATTCAAGGTAATAATGCTATAAGACATGACTAAAATATTGATTGCATAAAGCAGGATTTTTACTGAAATATTTTAATGCTAATCACTACATTTGGATATATTCATACATATAATTATAGACATTTGTGGCCTAAACCTATATGTCTATATTCATCATATATTCAGTTCATACTAAAACAAACCTGATTTCAAATGAGAGGTTCAAGCAGCATGCTGTATGAGCAAACATTATTTCCAGACTTAAAAAAAAATTGTTTGTATATTAAAGAAAATATTGAAACTAGTACTGAATTAATAAATGAGATTTCAAGACCAAGTTTGAAACATCAGTGCCCACAAATGCAACTGAATAAACAGGCACAGTTCTAAACCATAATGTTTGTATAGATGTTTCCTTTGTTCATTAAGATTAAAAGCAATTCAATCAGAGAGCAGGAATATTTATTCTTCCTACTGTTGTACATATAAGAAATGCAACAAAACACATTTTTATTGGACTTGCTGGCCGCTATTCTACCACAGTTTTGGGAAAAAAAACCCATGCATATGAAGGATTATTTTACATGCTAAATTCCTGTCTTTTCTACAGTTATCTGTGGCATATTTTTACTTATTTTTTTCTCATCATAGGTTACTGCAACCAGTTTAACACCTACAACCCTTCCAAAATAACAAGAAACAACGCTACACAGTGGCTCTCAACAATACCTATGACTATGTTATGACCAGAATGACATTTTTCTAAGGCAGTGAATAATTTATTTTTTTTAATCTGAGTTCACATCTCTGACTTAAAAAACAAAACAAAGCAAAACAAAACAAACCAAAACAAAAACAACCAAAAAACCAAACCATACAACCAAAGAAACAAAGAATAAAACCAACCATCTAAGTCATCAATTTGACCGTAGCATACAAATTGAGTACGACCACTCAACTTGGACAACCAACTCATACCTACATTCTTGATGCCCACAGAAAGATATTATCGACCAGAACAGTTGTGTATTTTTGAAGGCTACAAGGGGAACATGTGCACTGCCTAGGTTAGACATGAACTTAGCTTTGTGGGAGCAGACTGTCCAGATCCTTCCCATGAAAACAAAGACATCCATAGAAAGAACCCACAAATGGAGAGGGCAAGAGAAAGACACATTGCTACAAAGAAGACAAAGTTTCCAGAAAAAAACCAATACTTATTCAACTATTTAAATTGTCTTGAAATATTTAGGATTAAAACAGGCAGTCATCAGTGGCTGAAGCTTTATAAAGTATTTATGAAGTTCTATAAAGTTACTTTAGAACAGCAATATACAGTGTAGAATATAAGATATGTGATCAAATTATAGCAGACTAAACATATTTCACTGAAAAGCACTGTTTTCCTTAATATACTGATCTAAAACCTGGCATGCTTATAACACACTGGTGAAAGTATCTTTTTAAGTAGTAACTTTCATCCATTTATTCTAAAATACTAAGATGATGTACAGTTTCTATTCTGGAGAACAGGTGTTCAAGGACAGGTTGGATGAGGCTTTGAGCAACCTGATCTAGCAGAAGGTATTCCTGCCCATGGCAGCAGGGTTGGAGCTAGGTGATCTTTAAGGTCCCTTCCAACCCAAACAATGCTATGGTTCTATGACCATGATTCTATGATTCTGTTCTGGATAAATAATTTAGTAGTGACTTAAGGACACTCTCCCATGTCACTACGTGCTCCTTAGAATTTCTTCCAGGATGAAGGGAGTGTTCCTAAGTGATCTTAATTTCTTAATGTCGTTATGAAGACTTCATATATTGACATCAGGGGTCTCCAGGATTCTGGAATGACTAGTTTAGAGTAGTTTTAAGTACTGCTGTAATGTGTAATGTATGCAGAAGATAAGGCTAGATGAAATACTGTTAGGTATACTTTGTCTCTTCTGCCCCTGTTGTAGCCTGCTGATGCAAGATTTGAAGTTATATGGACCTGTGATCAGCAACTTATTATCGCGAATTGGCATTTTTCTGTTAATATCTGTAGTTGGAAAGCTAATTGTCTTTACTGTAATTCCTAAAGGTCTTCTCACTGGAGAAGAAATTGCATTAAAGTGTAAGGCCATCACTTCACTGTTCCAAAACTAACACTCTCTTACCTGCTGGACATTTGCATAGGAAGGGTTTTAGTGGTTTTAGTTCTAATAATTTATGATTCTTGTTAATCAAGGAAAAGCGAATACACAGTGACTTTATTTGCACTTCCTGTTCATGTAATATTTTCTATTAATCCTCAAAAGATTTAAAACAAAGCTCATTTACTTTAATAATTTTACTGAAATGTTTTAGGATTAAGCACTAAGCCTGGTTCCCAAATTAAAAGACAGCTTCAATACAATGTGAAATGTGGAAAGAGGATTTGCAAAATGTGTGCCTTATGAAAACCATTACAGCTTTCTCACTTTTAAAGTCAGATAGCTTTTTCCCTTTCCAAAACACTTATATGAGGCTTTGTATTAAAGGATCTGGTGTCCTCTGATTCATACATATATTTTCAATTAATGCTAAATGGGAACTATGTACATGTAGCAGGAGAAAAGAACTCTGACTGTATACCATGAGGGATGTAGGTAGCTATGAAGCTTGGTATTCTGGTTTATTGTTCTGGAAAATAAAATTAAGTCACGATCTCTGTGGATTTCCTTGAAATACAATGAAAAATCAGAACAACTGTGTATTTTTATTGTTAGTCTTGACTGACAGCAATTGATTGCTCAGGAAAACAACTTAATAAATAAAGCCATTCCCCTTCCACAAAAGAGCAGGAACTATATAGAAGTGCATTTGGATTCATAAAAGCATTACTCAAATACTAAAATAAGCATAGCTATAAATTAAATACTTCCAATAAAACTGTTATTAAATTTAATCATGGTCATAGAAGACCCACCAAACTTCTATGGCAAAATACTTCAAAGAAGAAGAAAATGACCTAGTTGAAAATGAAATAAAAACTATGCCCACCAATTTTAGTTCTCTGAGGATTAGCTAAAATTTATTTTTTTGCAGTCTTTCTTCTCTACGAACTTTCTGTCTATCCATAGGTAAAACCCCATTAAATAACTAGTCCTCTGCATCTACATTGCCAAAGTGCTATGCTGGAGATTTTAAAAATGTGTAAAAACATATAACTTCTGGTTTGCTTTCATTATTATATTATTGCCATATCATTTTTTTCTTTTCTTTTACAAAACTGACAGTTTTTCATTTCATATAAACTAGCATAATCTGTTGTTTTTAAAAATGAATCTGTACTAGCACTAGATCTTACTTATCAACAATATTTACTGTCAATTTTGTGCTCTCTTCCTCTCTCTAATCTAGTGGGTCCCCTCAGCTTGCTTTCTGATCAGCAAATGAAAGGGATGCAACATAAATCTTTCCGGAAATCTCATTCATCTTTGAAATATTATTTTTTGTTATGTGTCACCAAATTTCCTTTTTGTTGTGACTACATAAAATGAAAGAGAAGCACTACAATAAAGATCAGAATTGATGAATGGGGAAGGTGGCCTTTCATTCTGCAGGGTCCACAATCCACTGCTTTTCATCTGTCCTCAATGAAGACAAACTGAAAGAAGACAACTAAGTGGATTCCTACAAAGCAGCTACTGACAACTTAAGAAAAGAGAGGAGGTCTTTGTTACCTGCAATGATTTGAACCCACATTGCTGCTACTCAAAGGAATGTCCTTATCACAGATGTATACAGAGAATTTCAGCATAAGAGAAAACCTCCAAAGCTCTCTTCTATCATTCCATTGTATAAACTTTTAAAACATATATTTGAACAAGAACTCAAAACCATGTATCCACTTCAGTTTCATGACCAATTCCCTACATCTTACATACATCCAAGTCCAGGTCTGTCTTCTAAATTAACACATTAAACATAGGTCTCTGGCCCCACAACAGTGGTATATATGCTATACATCTGATCTTAGTACTCTACTACTTTTTACAAAGTGTCTAAATATAGCTGAATTTGAATGATTGACCATTTTTCCTGGTAATTAGAATGCTGATACAAATCCTGCTACAGCTGCTTAGTCTTATTAAGTAGAACAGTCTTTAAAGTAGATGTTGAGGACCCCACTGTAACTACTCAAACATTAAAATTTCTGCAAGAAAATGAAAGAATTTAACCGAGGCCTCTTATACTATCGCTCAATGTTACAGCTCTAAAATATTTTACTTAGAAAGACTATGAATCTAGCCCTCCTTTTCCTTTGCTTTTATCAAAAGTACCTGATGTTCTAACACAGCATTTCACGTTGAATGTTTTTTTCACAGACATAAAACATTTTTATGTTTGCTTTAGTCAGACGACCTCAACAAAAGGATATTTTTATTCCACATTTTAGACTGACTTCTAAACCAAAGACATTTATTTTTATGATGCTGCTTCAAACAGTAGGTGACCAAACAATCACAGGCTTCTGAACTGATAATCAAATGCTAGCAATATCTGCATCTTGTTACACAGAAAATTATTTCTTTCTCTGCCTCTTTCTTGATCTAAAAAAGTGACTGTTCAACATAAAACGGTAAATTCTTCTTGTGGGGATCTGCTTAGTTTCTGTATTCAGAGACACACACAGATGTACAGTACTCCTGCTAGCCCTGCAGAGACCATATAGCCAAATGAGAAAGGAAATTATTCTTTCCCGACAATCAACAGAATAGTTAACTAAGTTCCGGAGACTGAATGTTGCTACCTTGACCTGTACAGAGTTGCACTTCTGAAAACCCTAGCATTGAAATACTGGAACCACTGAAGTCAACAGATGATTTAAGAGAGCACAGTTGTGGGACTGGCAATTAAGAGACAAACAAAAGCATAAACCAAGTGTTCTTGGTTGCTCCCAAACACTTTTAATTTGCTAACATAACACATTTATTTTCAGGATAACAAAACTGATACAGTAAAAGATGAAAATTGAATTTCAAAATGTTCATTGTTCAGCAACTTCCTAGAATAAATTTGTACTTCTTTACATTTCATATGGGATTATAGTTTCACTGAAGGTTAAAGGGAAAGGCTTAAGGAGGAAAACAGGCTGTCCAATTTGGGAGGAGAGCTCCCCAGACAAAAAAGGAGAACTTTGTCAAAATAGTAGATTCTAAAAAAATTCCTGCAGAAGTAATAGTCGTATTTTCATTCTACATCATGATTAGAATGATTGCATTCAAAAAAATTCAAAAAAATTTACTACATGCTTGCATATAAAGGCTTGAAATAAACAGAAAACTAAATGACAACATAAGACTCTATTGTGGATTATGTTTAGTTTAAAATATTTCTTATGAGCTAGTCTTCCAAAATTCTGTACATATTTATGTTTTATATGTAAAATAGACAAAAATGAACTCCATTTTCAAGAAAATTCTTAACTGCCCTTTGTAAGGAAATAGAGCATGCTTATATTCAAAAATTAGAGATTTACTTTGTGACTTTCATCAAAACCTTCATCAGACTGTTAGTCATCACATTATTTTTTAAAGACTAGAATATTCTTAGAAAATTCTTAATTTAACTATTTACAGTTAAAAAAATACCGTGCAAGCACTTGTGCTGAATTTACCATTATTCCATAGTATTTAAAACTATTAAGAGAGGTAATAATACCAATATGTGTGTTTGAATTAAATCATGTGAGGTGATCCATTGTTGTTTATAACACCAAGCCTCTGTATTTTAGAACCAAGGTGCTCACAAAATACACAAAAAGTTGACATATAGCAGAATTTGCCATTGAACTTCTTAGGTTATTCTGTATATTATGCAGATAACTGTAGTGTTTTTGTGTAGCTCTGGGATTGTAATGTTGGAGTTTTTTGCAATTACAGAAATTCGTTGAGGGAAAAGAATTTGAAGGAAAGGAAGGAAGAGCAAGGAATAAATATATGAACATATAAATAGGAAAAAATGTCTTATCTGTTCTGGTTTTGTCTATTTCGAAGCAGTGAAACTAACTTTATTGTTACCTACATTTCAGAACAAACCTGAAATAAGTTGAAAAAAGCCCCACACCATAATTAAACCCTACATTTGAAAAAAAATTGTTCTGAATTGCCAGGTTGATTTTTTACATGCTGATAATTTACGAAAGGTAGTTTTCAGCAATTTCACACCACTTCATTTAAAATTTCAGGCTAATAGATATCACTTATATCAGTTTCATGCCAAGTAGACTTTGGTCGTCAGGGAAGGAAAACAAACAAACAAACAAAAAAACAAAAGAACAATACTTTCTTTCCCTTTCAATATGCATGCTTTTTCCAGAGAAAGTTACAAAAAGCAAGCAGTCTTACTTTTGTATTCCAGGTGAAAACCAGCTGCTGCCACACTAATGTCAGAGTGAAAATGCAGGTAAAGTTGATTGGAGGTGCTATTTAACAGTGCTGGCACAGTGGTACCTGGAAAAAAAAGAACTTATAGAATAAACTGTATCATGCTAATATATCAAAGATTTATATTGAGAAGACATAGCCAGGACTGAACCAGACAGGCTAATTTTCTTCTCATTATGTACATGGAAATCTCATTGTTCTGCCTTGTTTTCTCCTGAAGCTGCAAGAAAATTTTGATTACAAGTCATGATACAAAGAAGCTATGTAAATACAATCAGACAATATCCCATCATGTTCAGATGAAACTTTATTGACTTGAACAGAAAAAAAGAGGCTTAAACAGAAAAAAATCACATAAGTAAAGGTTTTGATTACAAGAACAAGCTCAACGACCCTTTGACTTTTTTCCACATGCATAAAAAACTACACTACAGCGCAGTCTAGATTTTTTTTCTCCACACCACACCTCCTTCCCACAATAATATTTCAACCACTTATCCTAATTCTGAGGGTATGACAGGAAATGAAGAAGCAGGTGGCAACACATTAACAAAAAAAGGGATACTAGTTTTATCTAATTCAAATAACTATAATAAAATTGTCTGCCACCGACTTCAGTGTGCGCTACACAACAAGCTTATCACTAATCCTGGACCCATTATTTGCCACTAGCATTGCTAAGTCTGGCCATTTTCTTTGCTATTGCATGACTACTGTGTAACTCACATTCTACAGTCTAAAGCTGGAACATCTACTGAGGCTAAAAAATTACATAATTTTTTATGATTACTCTTAAAGACAGTATCAAGTAGCTAATGAACTTCAACAGTGGTTGCATAGGAAATACTTTCATTTCCTGTGAGGCATTTGCTGTTTCTATAGTAACTGTGAGCAGCCTGGGTATGAGCTGAAATTCAGGCTTAAAAAGAAATGCTGGAAAGAATTACTGTCATAAGTCTGCAGTCTAAACTAGGAAATGGTAAATGTTTTCAAATCTATAACTGTATTAAGAAAAATCTTGACATACACGGTGACGAGCTAAGAGATGACAAGTTGGCCTATAAGGAAGGATTTACTGTCTGACATGGAAGCTCCAAGTACAGAGTATTCACATCCTACATTACTTACCATGGAACACAGAAAACAGTGAAACATCTTCCTGGAGGAACAACTTTTCACAGTATCCATACAGAATGTGAAACACATTATAGGATATTTAAGGTGTCTCTTCTCTAAGAATGAGGAAGCTGACTCAGAATGGTTATACTTTTCAGTGAACAAAATTACTCTTCTGGCAGTTCTGTTCCCTTGTAAGGTCTGCTAACATTTAACAGGTCTTTTACTTCCTTAGAGGGTGATATTCAGTAAAATGAGAAATTATATCCTGTTGTACTGTGAGAAACAAATTAAGCTAGAGTTTTTAATTCTCATAATTGCCACATTCAAGCCTGTTACAGGTGGGGTCTCTCAAGGGATTCATACTGGTCCCCACACTGTTTCAACAACTTCATAAATGATCTGATGACTGGATTGAAAGCAATCTCACCAAGTTTGCTGATAACACTGAGTGGTAAGGTTAACATGTCAACCCTCTTACAGAGAGACCTGGACAGGCTGAAAAAGTGGACTAGCAAGAACAGTATGAAGTTTAACAAAGACAAGTACAAAGTACGTGCACCTGAGTCAGAATAACCAAAGAGCCCAGTACAGGCTACAGTCTGTGTGGGTGTGAGGCAGCCTTGCTGAAAGAAACCTGGGGATCCTAGTGGACAACAGGTCAAACACAAGTCAGCAGTGTGCTGATGCAGCAACAAAAGCAAATAGGTTCCTGAGCTGCATCCAGAGGGGCATTACTAAGAGAGACAGAGACACTAGTCTCTACTAGCACTTGTCAGACCACACCAGGGTACTGTGTTCAGTTCTGGTCCCTACAATTTAAGAAAGACATGGTCAGACTGGAGAGCCTCCAAAGGAGAGCCATGAAAATGATCAAAGGGCTGGAGAACCTGCCCTCTTTGGAAAGACTGAAGGATCAGGTCTCTTCTCCATGAAGAAGAGAAGGCTCAGAGGGGGACCTCATCACAGTATTCTAGTATTCATAGAATCATATAATCACAGAACAGTTTGGGTTGGAAAGGATCTTAAAGGTCATCTAGTTACAACCCCCCTGCCATGGGCAGGGATACCTTCCACTAGCCCAGGTTGCTCAAAGCCTCATCCAACCTGGCCTTGAACACCCCCAGGGATGGAGCACCCACAGCTTCCCTGGGCAACCTGTTCCACTGTCTCACCACCCTCACAGTAAAGAATTTCTTTTTAATATCTAGTCTAAATCTGCCCTCTTCCAGTTTAGATCCACTACCCCTCATACTGTCACTACATGCCCTTGTAAAAAGTCCCTCCCCATCTCTCCTGTAGCCGCCTTTAGGTACTGGAAGGCTGCTATAAGGTCCCCCTGAAGCCTTCTCTTCTTCAGACTGAACAACCCCAACTCTCTCAGCCTGTCCTCATAGGGGGAGGTGCTCAAGCCATCTGATCATCTTTGTGGCCCTCCTCTGGACCTGTTCCAACAGCTCAACGTCCTTCTTGCATTGGGGGACCCAGACCTGGATGTAGTACTCCAGGTGGGGCCTCACAAGAGCAGAGTAGAGGGGGAGAATCATCTCCCTTGAACTGCTGGCCACGCTTGTCTTGATGCAGCCGACGATCCGATTGGCCTTCTGGGCCATGATCACACACTGCTGGCTTATGTTCAGTTTTTCATCTACCAACACCCCCAAGTCCTTCTCCTCAGAGCTGCACTCAAGCCATTCTCCACTCAACCTGTAATTGTGCTTGCCATTCTCTTTACAGGGAGTCACACGGAAAAGACAAGGGGAACAGGTACAAGTTACACTGGAAGAAACTTCATCTCAGTATTAGAAAGAAATTTTTTACAGTGAGAACGATCAATCACTGGAACAACCTCTCCAGGGATACAGTAAAGTCCCCACCACTGGAAATTTTCAAGGTGCAATTGGACAGACTGCTGGACAATCTCTTGTAGGCTCCCTTTCCCACAAAAAGTTGAACTAGATGGTCTTTTGAGGTCTCTTCCAACCTGGGCTGTTCTAAGACTCTATGATTCTATGATTATGATTCTATGATCTAAATGAAATTTTATGAATCATGTGACAATATATGCTTCTTCTGGGACTTGGTATATTAACCATGGAAGATACATTTTAGTGTGGTGACCAGATGTAGTGTCCACAGTGTCCTAGTTGTTTTGGACTTCCTTTGTCATCAATAAAGAGAAATAATACCTAAAGGGCAGGAGCAGATTTGATGAACAATAGCTTAGGTGTAGATATCTCCATGGTGGACATCTAACACTCATATAGATGGATACCATGCTAGAATACCAGAGTCTGGTTGTCTTCCTAACCTCTTGATTGAGAATCTGTAATTCTGGGAAATAATCTGGAAAAGAAGGAAATCTCCTAGAAGGCAGTAAGTGTGCATTTGCCTCCCTAAAGGCTTACAAGGGAATGAGGAGAAATTTTCTAATTAAATTAATGTTTAATTATTATATTATTGTAGAAAATTTTGTCCACTATCCCTCTCAAGCATTAGCAATGACAACCAAGAGAAAAGTGTCTCATTCCAGAGGTGAACACTACACTGCATGAGTGAAAGGCTGTCTAGGTATCTAAGAAATTTCTAGACCAAGAATGGAGATTAATGGTCATTTTAGGTATTTCTTGGGTTAGCACAAACATGGAGCATGGATCACATTCTTACTTAGCTTCTTTCTAAATTTAACTATCATCATAAGAGTAGATTCTCCAGATGTCAACCTTAATGACTACTGTATTTGCATACTCTCTCTGTATATGTCTATACACATATATACGCATATTTAAGTACATATACATATGCAAAAGAATGTCAGGTGTTATATGCATTTCCAGTTTTAGATGAAGCTGTAGCTATATTTAGTCTCTTTTTTTTTTTTTTCAGTTTGAGTATACCATAGCCAAGTGAAGCACCAGTCCCAAACTAGCAATTCTAAACTACTGCTGCTTTTTTGGGCTTGTTTGCACTTTTTTTTGTTCATTTATGTGTGTTAAGTAAAATGATCTCTTACTTAAGTTCAGACTTAATACTCCCAGGAAAAAAAACAATGCATTTATCAACACTCAGCTACTATGTCTGTAAATTTCACTAAGGAGTTCAGAATAGACTTCACTTTGGCATATTGATAAAAGCCTTTCTGTCCTTTCATCCAAGGAATTTCCACTCTCCTGTAATTCCATTCTGTGACATAATTGGCAGCACAGTATATTTACAAATAGTTATGGGATGCCTGACAGTTATCCAAGTTTTATGAGTATTTTTGCATTTCTGGTTTAATGGACAGCCCTCATGCAGGAACTGTCATTACCGAGCTATAAGAACAGCGTATCTCTAAATTCACCTGACAATTTTGTAGTCTTATAATAAATGCAGCCTTTAGAAAAGGAAAACATTCTTAGAAGGAAAATGCGTATATTGGATTGAGGAAATGGAAAATATGAGACTATAGCTGTTAAGGACAAGCATGGAAAATCAGACACTTGGTAAACTTAACATGCATATAACCTGATTATCATTTAACAAAACTCCTTTTTTCTCTAATATCATATTTTTAAATAAATATTCCTTCTTTTGGAAAGCAAGATGGCTATTGAAAAACAGGGAACTTCAATCACTTTTCCAAATGAAAAATTAAATATAGTTCTTATGCAGGAGAAAAATCAATTCCACTTAAGGCTTTTTTTTTCTTCTGAATATAGAAAGTAAAATTGTATCCTGTTTGTAAAAACTGTGACCTTCCCAACTGAGAGAATTAAGAGTCAATCTGTGCAAACTTTCCCTAAATTTTACTAAAATATTCCAGGTATAACTGTATGATGTATACTTGGAAACATGACTACTCATCATAAAATTGATCACTAATAATATGAAAAGAATTAACTCTTTCTGTCATTAACGAACCTGTTTCATCCAAGTATTTGGTAAGGCAACTAAGCTTCATTTATCAACCAAAAATCTGCTATACCTGTATATACTTTGTAAATGGTATAGCAACTGTTGTAAAAAACTGAGGAATTATTTTGATGGTTATCTTTTAAAGACAATGTTATTTTAATTTCTTCATGGGGCACAAGCTCTACTTTGATGAACCAGCTATATTGAACGCAAAAATAATTCATACTTTTCCAATTACTCTGAATGTCTCTCAACACTGTCTAGTGTCATCTGGAAAACTTGGTCTTAAAAAGAATCAGTCTGCCCACCAAAAGCCATTGCCCGTTAGTATTAGGCATGGGAAGCTAGCTGATTCCCTCGTCTATTGCATGCCCCAGGAGTAGGCTTGGAGAGAATCCCTCTTGGCATTCAATACATCAGTCCTATCCACAGTAGCTTCTTTCCAAGATGGCTGTACAAAAATCCATGTATTCTGCCACCAGGAAGAAAGCAGCACATGGTATCTTTATGTCTGTTAACAACTAGTCTCAAGATCTTCATTATTGCTTTGTTTATGAAGTCCCTAGCACTTTTGCCTAAAATAGCAACCTCGCATCACAAACACTGCTATAGCATAAAAAGATGAAAAATGCCTTGATATTTCTGACATTCACTGATAAAAGATAACCCACAGGATTAATCTAAAAAGGACAAAACAACATGTAAGGGCCCAGATTGCTCTAGCAGACAGCACTTACTGGCCCTGCCCAGCCTGCTGGGGCCTGCCCCCATTCTGCCCAGGGCCCAGGACCTCATATCAGCCCCTGAGGCCATCAGCTCCAGCTGCAGTGACACCATAGAAGGGCTGGTCTGCAACTCCTAGTCTCCCATTCCACTTAAGGCGTGGGCCCCGCTGAGACAGACCCACCCGTGGGCCCACGTCCCAGCCTCAGCCTGTCCCAGAGAGATGCCTAATGCCTGGGACTGGGGCTGCCCCAGTGCCCCTCAGCTGCCCTGCTCCTGTCTGGGGTGGTGGGACTGCTCCTGGCTGCCATAACCTTGTTGCTCCCAGCACCCCAACCCCAAGGAGCTGACAGCCTCGGCTGTGCAAGGAAATGGCAGCTACCTGTCTTTGCAAAGTTTTCCTTAAGAAACAGACTCCAGTGAATTTACCTTTCCAAATCAACTCTGTGACATAGTCTAGCAGCACAGGTTAGTAAGTTCTTAGCATTTAGTTGTACATCCGTGCATCTTGAATGAATATTTAGAAGACAGATGAATTCACAGAGAGTGAATTAGAAGACAATGGTATTGTATAAAATTTAGTAAGAGAGAAATGATACCTTCTGAATATTATCACTTATGAAATTATGTCTGGAATTCATCTTCAATATCACATTACTGGTTCGGTTTTGAGAAAAGCAGATTTCAAGCTATGTTTAAATATTCTTCATTAGTCCTTTCCCGTACACAAAACAATTCTTTATTTTAAGTCTGACATTCATTACATAAAAGACATAAATCCACAATAAAGCTGTGCTATTCTATCTCCAATAAAATATTTCTAATACAAAAAACTGTCTTTTTCAGTTTCCCTGGAAATTAGGAAGGATTTTAAACTAAAGCAAGAACATATACTTTTAGTATAGAATAAGAAAGTGGTTTTAGTCTTGAGTATTGTTAAATGGAATATTGTTAAATGGATCATTCCACCCGTCCTTTACCCAAGAGGTCCAATATATTTGCCACATATTTAACTTGTCAAAAGCTAAATAAATTTAATAAATTTTGTCTTATTGCCAATTTCATACAGAGCATAGCCACTATCATTTAATACAAAATCTTATAGCCTTTTATACTTGGTTGGGCTGGGATAGAGTTAAATTTCTGGCATGGTGCTATGTTTTGGATCTGTGACCAAAACAGTGTTGATAACATTGGGATGTTGCAGTTATTGCTGAACAGTGCTTACAGTGTCAGGGCTTTCTCTGTTTCTCACTGTCCCACAAGCGAGTAGGCTGGGGGTGGGCAAGAACCTGGGAGATGACACAGCTGGGACAGCTGGCCCCAACTGACCAAAGGGATATCCCATACCATATGACGTCATGCATAACAGTAAAAGCTGGGGGATAAAAGAGGAATGGGGGGATGTTGGCAGTTATGACATTTCTCTTCCCAGGCAACTGTTACATGTGATGGAGCCCTGATATCCTGGAGGTGGCTGAACACCTGCCTGCTGACGGGAAGTAGTGAATTAATTCCTTGTTTTGGTTTGCTTGCACATTACTTTACCTATTATGTCTCAATCAACAAGTTGTATAATTTTTACCCTTCTTATTATGTCCTCCATCCCACTGTGTGGAGTGAGGAAGTGTCTGGGTGGGGCTGAGCTGCCTACAAGGGTTAACTCACAACATATTTTAATATGTAAATTATGAGGTGCAACTTCAAATTATTTAATTCAATATACAAATAAATAACATGTATATTCTGGATATTCAGTTGAGCATTCATTTCCTTATATAATTCAATATACATCAATACTTTAAAAGTTCACTAATTCACCAGAGAGGCAAAAATCCACAAAATGTTTTAGCTACACCAGAATCAGATAGGACTTGTGACAGAATTCATGGGTCTGGCATATTATTCACTACTTAGTCTTATATGAGATATCTCTTTCTCTTGGTTTGGTTTACACAACATGCTCTTTCCAAAAGAATTGTCTTATAAAAAAGGAATAAAACTATATATGCCTGATGTACATGTGAAACAACAAATTACATCATTTGTTACGTCTCAGTTGTAGTAATTTGTTTTGTTCTCTGAGGTCTGGTGAGTTTGGTTGAATACTAAATGCTTCATCTTTTTCCTGAGAAAGGGAGGCTACAAAGATAAACTCAAAGCTATTAAAGGAAGTTCCATGAATGTCAGTACCAATTTGTATTGTTGTATCTCCTTTATGGGAGATATTGTGAAAGTATAATCACCCAAATCCCGCTAATCAAAGCTAAACATTTTAGCATCATATTTTCCTCTGAAAATCTCTCTTTGAATTTGAATATTGACATGTTTACAGCATCTGAAATCTCATCCCCAAAATGAGAGCATTTCATAATGATATAATGAATGATGCAATACAAATATACTCCTTGTCTATATGTGTGAGCAAAGACATGTTCTCTCACACATCTATATATGGAACTGTATGTTTAAATCATAGCATAGCCTCACCTGAAAAGCTCCCAAGACGCGGTGCTGTCATATCTCCACCATCATATATTTCAAGAGAATCCCAATTATGTTCAGTGGCAAAGCTGATGACCTGAATCTGTAAAACACCACCACAGAAATTTAAAACCAACTAGCCATATGTATTTTAAAATGTTTTAGAAACAACAAAATGAGAACATGCCCCAAAGAAAATATAAATAATTATAAATAATTACTCAAAGTGTAAATGAGCAGGTAATCAAGACTTCTACAGACCTCTCAAATGCCTCAGTGATATCCTAGCAGATAGAAAGGGTTGGTATTTGCATAATAGATTGAAGGATCAGGACCTGCTTTCAATATTCCACACAGTTAAAAGAGAAAGCTGCTTGTTAATGATTTCTCATTCATACCCCCATTTATAAATGAAGTAATGTGGAATAAAGCTAACCAAAGAACAATACTGAGAAAAACAAATCACAAATATTTCAAGTATCCAAAAATTTATCTTACTAATTGCTATTTTCTGACACTTCTAGAAAAATAGATACTTTTTAAACTGAACCACAAAGTACTTAATATTCTATGCTTGACAGAATATAGACTTGCCTGAATACCTGATCCCTCAGTCACTATGATTTTCCACACACAATTCAAGCTGTTACCATAAGGTTCAGGGTAACCTGGTGAAAGAATGGTACCTCTCCGCTCAGTAAAATTCCCACTGCACGGCACTGAAAGAAAGTATTACCATGAATTATTACAAAACCTAAATCACTTCAGAAAACAGAAAAGTAATAGTAATTTTACGAAGCTAATTATAATAATTATCTTCTGTAGCATAAACACACAGATGTGAAACAATGATCTGAACTTAGAAAGCAATGTTATCTACAATATATGAGCAATATCGAGCATAAGGTACAACCTGCATGAATAAATAATTCAGAAGTGAACTTCATTTTGAGTGTATGCAGCCTAGAACAGCCTAGCAGGACAGCCTAAAGATGTCTTACCCGAGAGTAACAACAAGCTGTAAAGACACAACGTCAAACACAGATTGACAGAAATCATGTGAGTTTACCACAGCCTAAGATAGTTTCAGTATTCGATCTGGCTGGTGAAGCAGTATGGTACATTAAATATTTTTACTGTATACACAATTACTTCTTTAAGGTTCAAGAAAATAGAACTAAACTAAATAAAAAAACTAGAAAACACAGAGAATAGGACACCTACATTTATTTGTAGAACAAATTATTTAGTTATAGAGTAAATTCCTGTGAATAACAATTAATTTTAGATATAAATCCAGAGAGGGAGAGAAGAAAACCTATCAATATTAAAAAAGAGTATGAAATATTATCCCACTGCAGGTCTATTGACAGACTGAATAAAACTAGTTATACTTAAAAATGCTATCATTGTTCAATGTACACTGTGCTTCTACTTGTAAAAGGGAAATCATCATCCCCTGTGTGATAGGAATATGCAACAAGTACTGTGTAATAAAACAGGTAAAGACCCTTCTGGAGAATTAAGTTCTGACATGTATTTCAAGCGCTGTAGATGAGTCATGAAAATAATGAATGTTCAAGAAAATGTGCATCACACTTGTTCGTATAATCTAAGTCATTATATGAAACACTATACTGCCTACCAGCCAGCTGGTACTCAATTACTTTTTGATATGGAAAACTGCTCTTTTAAATTGGGCATGACTGTTATTAATCAAAGGAGAGTGAATATATATGTTAAATACTATTTTCTGAAACAGTTCTTGAATTCTGATTAAGAGACAATTGTAACTGAACAGATGACTTAAATGTAATTGCTTACCTACACAGCTTGGTACTGTGTCATTCCACTGAGCTAAGGCATTAGGTACAGACTGACATCGGATAGCTTTTGAGCCTTGTAGCAGATAGCCAGGGCTACACTCAAATCGAACAACAGAGCCTGCTGAAAACTCAGAGCCGATTCTCCTTCCATATCTAGGCTCTGGAACTGAGCTACACTGTGTATCACTTGTACGTGGAACAGCTGCATAAAGAGAGAAAGAAAACAAAAAAAGGGTGCCATGAGGTTCCACTTGAACATGAGAAAAAACTTCTTTCCAGTGAGGGTGACAGAGCACTGGAACAGGCTGCCCAGAGAGGTGGTGGAGTCTCCTTCTCTGGAGACATTCAAAGCCCGCCTGGATGCGTTCCTGTGCGATCTGATCTAGGTGTTCCTGCTCCGGCAGGGGGATTGGACTAGATGATCTTTCGAGGTCCCTTCCAATCCCTAACATTCTGTGATTCTGTGATTCTGTGAATCCAAATGACGGTCATCATCTAAAAAATAAACAGACCACTAAAAATGCTCATTGTTTCCTGTAGGACAGAGCTCAATTGTATTTGTTCCTTTAACTTGCTCTGCTCCTGCATTATCAAACAATGGTCTGATGTTTTTATGGCTGTTATCTGGATTGTGGTTTTGGGGTGTGACAGTCACGTGAGTGCCATGGCAGCTCGGAGAGCAATTGACTTTCGAAGCACCTTCTTAGGCATGAGAGGATCCGTGGATGTTTTAGCTAGCCTCTTTAATGACAGGATGCTACACCTACCACCTATTTTAGCTATTAAATATGGAAGTTTTGGCTTCACATTAGAAGTTTCTCATTAGAAGCCAAGAAAAATGCATGCTTTAGATGATGAGATATAAACTCAATGTAATATTATACAAATATTTGGTTTATCCTATTGGAGAATACAAAGTGACAATGATGTACCCTCAAGGCTATTTCAGTGTTTACAGTTGACAACAATTATTTTTACCAATAATTCCAGAGAATTCATAAATGTGGTATCATACAAGAACAGTTAAAATACTGTAAGCAACATTTAAGAGCAAAATAACAAAATTCACTAGAAGCCTAAGGGTTTATTTTCCCTTTGGCTTTGTTATTTATAACCACTTCCTTATAACAGATACTTTTTGTACTTACAGACTCTTGGTATTGTGCATGTTGTTTGTGCATCAAACTTGTTTGTTCTACATTTCATTTTTCAGTTAGCTAGTAAATGCCATTTTAAAAATATATATTTAAAGAAAAAATTATAGATGTACCATTTGTGTGCAATATTTTCTATGTTTTACACTATAATAAAACAAATGTACATTAAGAATAATCTCATCAAATATAAGAATTTTTTTTCTGTGTGACTGGCATGTGTTCCTCTAAAAGACGACATGGCTGACAGCCCAGCTGAAGTGCCTCTACACCAATAGACTATTTCAGCTGGAAGAGTCCTACAACGACACCTAGTCCAACTGCCTGACCAATTCAGGGCTGACCAAGTTAAAGCATGTTATTAAGGGCACTGTCCAAACGCCTCTTCAGCTGGAAGAGACCTTCAATGATAATCTAGTCCAACTGCCTTACTACTTCAGGGCCAAACAAAAATTAAAACATTATTGAGGGCACGGTCCAAACGCCTCCTAAACACTGACAGGCTTGAGACACCGACCACCTCTCTAGGAAGATGGTTGTAATCCAGGACATAATGTCTCATGGTAACACATATGGAAAGCAATACTAATAGTTCTGCTCTCTAATTACATGCAGCAGTAAGCATGTGGTTATGTATTTTATTCTTGTCACAGATTAGATCAACTTAATTGTTAAAGTCACATTCCTCTTTTATTTTGTTCCCCTTTGTCTTTCTTCCACAGTCCTTCCTCATCCTCGTATGTTAACTTTATTAATAGTTCTCTTAAAAATCTCATTTGACCTCATAAAATAATTCATGTATTTGTATGCCAGAACAAGTAAAGGAAGACAAGCATTAAAAACCCATGAATTTTGGGGTGGTAGAAAAGTCATTGCTTTATAGAGAAAGAACTCTGTACTGCTGCAGCCCTCAGCTATATAAAAATACATGCCATTGCTTCTTAGGTGATGTTGTAGTAGGATAACAAGAATAAGCTAAACCTGAAAAAAATATAATTCCCAATCTTCTTCAGTGTGATTTTTCCTAGCATATTTCAACTTACCCGACCCTAATATTCTGAAAGACTGGATATTCATTCAGTCTGATATTACAGATACCCTTTACCTGTTGTATGAAATACCAGGAAATGTGGTCATCTGACAAAAAGAAATGAAGGCACAGACAACATATGTAGCCAAACAGAAGCTTTTGAGACAGTGGCATTGCAAGAGCCATTAAATCTGAATCAAAAACTACAAAACTTATCTGTTGCTTGCTCAAACCAGAATGCAAAATAATGCAACCTATAACATTTTTCCCCTATAGACTTCCTTCTAGCTTTTGCCTACAGTGTTGGCAACCTAGACTTCCCAAGTCATATCACAGAGACATTCCATTTACTATAGTAATTATCCTCCATATTTCAGTAAATATTTCATACTGATGTGAAACAAAATTTTAATCAGCCGAGTGGAAAAAAGAACTGGGAAGAAGGTCAACCTGGAATAGAGTGAGATAAATAAAACTGTTGACTTTGGAGACCAGATTACCATGTTCAGTGTGAGAGTGGATGTTATTCTCTGGAGTATTTAAAAGGCTATCAAGCAGGCAGTCATTGGAAATATGACCACATGCTTCAAAAGAAGAGAGAAAAAACCTCAGAACTACAAAGCTTATTAAATTCCACTAATTCATTAAGCAATATATGTATAAGTACATGTGGGTATTAAATAACACCGTTAAAACATATTTTAAAATATATTAAAAAACCCTGGATATTCAAATAGCTTCACAGTTCTCCTGAGAAAATAAAGTGGCTTTGCCTGATTCATTTTCTGTGACTGGAGAGAACACTTCTAATTTGTTTAAGTTTATTTCTTACAGTTACAAAAAATAACTGTAGTCCAAATAAATTATTTAAATGAGGCACATTACTGTGCTCACATGGAGACTTACTGTTTAAAAGCAATATGCATATCTGTGTGTGTGTGTGTGTATGTGTGTGTATAAACATACAACTAACAGAACTGAGGCTTTGTATCACTATGAATTCTTTAAAAGCAGCAATAAACAACTAAACACTTTAGGCATACGAAAACCATCCAAAATAAGACAGAAAGGTGTCATTCATATGCAAATAGCTGATAAGAACTTAAATGCCAAAAACTGTTTTCTAATTCCAGTTTACATTCCCCCTCTTCAATTAATTGTGCATGATACATCTGAATGCAAGTTATGCTTTTGATGTGTAAAAAGGGCAAGTAGTGATATCTTGAGCTATATCCAAAGTAGAACGTGCAGTCATGGTGATATTTTTGTATAAACACAGAAGTAAGAATTAAAAACACTATCCAGGTGGAGTTTGAACAGTCACAAGCAGCTCTGTAAGCTATGGAAGTATCCTTGAGGTGAGACTGTTCTTTCCATCAACTTTCTGTGTCAAACCATGACTGTGCTCCATGAAAAAAAAAAAGAAAAAAAGAAAAAATCTTGATAATACTATTTAAAACTATCCAAAACTACTTTTACACTTCAATTTAGTAAAGCTAAAACTCTAGCATATAATAAAACACAATGTTCAATTAATGTCTCTTTAAACTTATTGGGTGTGTATGCAGTACATCTAGTGAACTGCCCAGCAGCCCCTTTTGGACTGAATTTTTTACCTGTACAGTCAACGGACCTGTAAGCACTGCACCAGGTGTCACCAGACTGCATTCTCTAAGGCACACGGATCAACTTAGAATCATAGAATCATAGAATTATAGAATGGTTAGGGTTGGAAAGTACCTTAAAGATCATCTACTTCCAAAGATCATCTAGTTCCAACCCCCCTGCCATGGGCAGGGACACCCTCCACTAGCCCAGGTTGCTCAAAGCCTCATCCAGCCTGGCCTTGAACCCCTCCAGGGATGGGG
>VZTO01017035.1:0-16414 GCA_013400615.1 Syrrhaptes paradoxus | reverse complement strand
ATCTGAACACAGTACTGCAGGTGGGGTCTCACGAGAGTAGAATAGAGGGGGAGAATCACCTCCTTTGACCTGCTTCTAATGCTTCTTTCGATGCAGTCCAGGATACAGTTCGTTTTCTGGACTGCAAGTGCACACTGCCGCTTCATGTTGAGTTTTTAATCAACCAACACCCCCAGGTCCTTCTCCTCAGGGCCTCTCTCAATCCATTCTCCACCCAGCCTGTATTTGTGCTTGGGATTGCCTCGACCCATATGCAGGACCTTGCACTTGGCCTTGTTAAATTTCATGAGGTTTTCATTGGCCCACCTCTTAAGCCTGTCAAGGTCCCTCTGGATGGCATCCCTTCCCTCCAGCGTGTCCACCACACCACACAGCTTGGTGTCATCGGCAAACTTGCTGAGGGTGCACTCCATCCCACTGTCCATGTCCCCAACAAAGATGTTAAACAACAACAGTCCCAGCACCGACCCCTGCGGAACAACACCTGTCACCAGTCTCTATTTGGACATCGAGCCATTGACCACAACTCTTTGAGTGCAGCTGTCTAGCCAATTCCTTATCCAGCAAGTGGTCCTTCCATCAAATCCACGTCTCTCTAACTTAGAGTATGTCTCTCTAACTTAGACAAGTATGTCATGTGGGACACTGTCAAAGGCTTTGTACAGGTCCAGTTAGATGATATCAGTTGCCCTTCCCTTATCCACCAGCACTGTGGCCCCTTTGTAGAAGGCCTCCAAATTCGTGAGGCATGATTTGCCCTTGGTAAAGCTGTGTTGGTTGTCACCAACCACCTCCTTTTTTTTTTTTCCATGTGCCTTAGCATAGATTCCAGGAGGATTTGTTCCACGATCTTGCCAGGTACAGAGGTGAGACTGACCAGCCCGTAGTTTCACAGGCTGTTCTTAAGTTCCACATTCCCCACCAGCCTTTCCTTGTTGGTAAGAACAAGATCTACCATAGCCCCTCTCCTGGTTGACTTCTCTATCACTTGGGGAAGGAAGTTATCATCAATGCATTCCAGAAACTTCCTGGCCCGCCTATGCTGTTCTGTGTTGTTCCTCCAACAGATATCAGGGTGGTTGAAATCCCCCATGAGAACCAGGTCTTGTGAATGTGAGGTTGCTCCTATCTGTCTATAGAGGGCCTCATCCACTTCCTCTTCCTGGTCAGATGGCCTGTAGCAGACCCCCACTATAATGTCCCTTGTCCCTTCCCTCCCTTTAATCCTGACCCACAAACTCTCAGTTGGCTCCTCATCTAACCCCAGACAGAGCTCCATGCACTCCAGCTGGTCTTTGACATAGAGGGCAACACCCCGTCCTCGTCTCCCCTGCCTGTCCTTCCTAAAGAGCCTGTATCCCTGCATTCCAACACTCCAGTCAGAGGATCTATCCCACTATGTCTCCGTGATGCCAATAAGATCATAGCCCTGCAGGCGTGCACACATGTCCAGCTCCTCTTGTTTATTTCCCAACTTAGTGTACTAAGCTGCCTAGCAGCATGCTAACAGGCTTGAGCATGCTGTCTCATTCCTACATTTCAATGGTAGTGTGCAGACACGTGCATGGTACCTCCTCAAACTCAGTTGCACCAGGAAGAGACCCACAAGTCTTACATCTGCCACCCACCCTTTGATAGTGAAAGTGCCTCACAGTCTCTGTTATACCAATTTTCCCTCCAAGCTCTCCAAGAAGACAGAATTTCTTAGCAGCCTGAACAAAACCTCCTGAAATATCAGTTGTTGAGTACTGAGAAATACTAATATAATTAAGTAAACTCCCAAAACCTTGAGCTGAGCTACAGATATTCACAAGGTAAGCTTGAAAGGGCCTTTGGCAATTTTATCCTCTCTTTATAGTATTACACTGAGGAAAAGTGATGCAGATTCCGAGTTAACTTCAGTCAAACTAACTCTGGAGCTGTAGGTGGCAAAGACATGTTGAAGCACAACTACATTGTTTTGACAACATTATGTTGCCTATACATATTCAGAACTAAGATTTTCATAAGTGCTTGAAGATATTTTATTTTTCTTTTTTTTTGATGTATTGAGAAAGCTGAAATGAACAGTACTTCTAGAGATAAAGACTATATGCGAATGTAAGATTCTCATAACAGCTCTTATGCTGTACTCACTTGTTAAGTGACTGTCAGTATAGAACAAATCCCAAAATACATTTTCCTATTGTTTTTGCTAGAAAATTATTGCTATTTCATATTCCATTTCCAACTGTAGTTGGATTAGGCAAAAATTAAGTATAAAATAAATGGTAAGTATACAACTAGGTATAAAAGTATAACATCTTTCATTTTATTTTTAATATCTGTTTCAGGTAACTGGATATTTCTGCACCAGAATCACAAGACCTATTTGCTGTGTCATTATGATGTCTGAATATAAATCAGAAATTACTGACATGTTGATATCATGTAACAAATCTACTGATTTTATTTTTACTGATTTTTTGAATTCGAAAATGCAGCTAGCAATTCTGCATGGACTTGCAATGTGACCATTTCAAATGCTGCCCAGTGATACGTTTTCACTTTCATCTCAGGGGAATCTGGCTTTTAACAGAGGTCAAACGTGTGCCACCTCTGGTCCATAGCAGGCTAGCAACTTACATCCTGCTCAACACAAAAGAAAGATGTATATCTCCTTTTGCTCAAAACTGAATGTAATAGTCACTGTGTTTAGAAAACAAGTTCTATGGTCTTGTCCTTACTCATTTTGGTCAGGCAAAACACTGGCTAGATATAATAGATATTTCTACCAGATAATTAAATTAAGTAGCTACAACCTGGCCAGCTGCTCACAAACAGAGAAGAGTTTTCTGTGCATGCAGATATAGATTCCAGCTTGGGCTGCAAGGACCGCAAGATGATGAAGTTGAGGAACTAGCAGAAGGCTGGAATTAAGGTGAGCAGACTTTGGCATATTCATGAAGTTGGTACATAAACTCTCCTAAGGAACAGGCATGAAGGGGAAGGATACTGGTGAATTTTTTTAGAGTTATTTGAGAGCCTTGGAACAAATCCCATTGTGAGGGAAGACTGGGAATTTGGACAGAAAGCCTGCAGGGTTAGATCAGGAGTTTTTCGACAACTGAAACAAAAAAAGGGAACATACCACAAGTGGAGCCAAGGACAGGTAATAAATCAGGAGTATGAGAGTATTGCTCAGCTACTTAGAAACAAAAATCAGGAAAGTCCAAGTCCAGCTGTATCAAAAACTAGCAAGGGACATAAAGAAAAAAAAGTCTACAGGTATGCTAACTATAAAGGGAAATTCAAAATACGTGTGGGTATGCTGATGCATTGCTGAGGGGGTGGGAGGTGGTGGTGGTGTGAACAACCTAATGACAAATGATGCAGAAAATGTTTAAATATTACACATCTTTTTTTGCCTTGCCTTCACAGTCTCCACCACATACTTCTACAGTCTGAGGACAACATGAACACTGATCAGTAAGGGAGCAAGAGATTACAGACTACTGAGAGAGGCTGGATGTATTCCCCCTTCTATCTGGGGCCAGGTAGGATTCAGCAGAGACAATTGCCATTATGAAGCCCCTGATGGCTGGAAAAACATTAAGAGTACACCCATATTTAAAGAAATACTTTAAGACCTAAGAAGAATTCAGAATACACTGTGTGAGACCAGCACCAAAAGCAGACATGTTTACCTTGGTAAACAAAATGGAACCCCCTGGCTGATGCCCCACTCTTAGCACTGAATCGCAGGAGAATTTGATTAGATGTAGCCAAAGGCAATGTCTCTCCTATAAATGAAAACAGAAATAAATTAAATATGGAAAACAGAAACAACAGTTATGACTCTTAAGCATGTAGTCAAATGTACTGTTAAAATACACAGTTTTATTATTTCCTCTATAATTAAGGAGAACGTAAGTAACAGTGTATAATATTAAATTTGTCATTGGAGGTTTGAAAACTTGTCAGAACAACTTTCATGATTCAACAACATAAATTTTCTGATATTTACTGCAGCTGTTGGAACTAGAATTCAAATAAACTACTTGTCTGGCGAACCCTACTGCCATCTGGGGCCAAAATCATTAGAATTTTTGATTAACTTTTTTCTGTGACTGTGAGATTTACCTTGCCTTGCAAAACACCTGAAACAATTAAAAGTATTTGAAAAATGCCACAGGGCTTCGTCATGTGATGTTAACCATTGCAAAACTAAAACTGAAATAAGAGAAAACAGATCGATGAGTCATTTTATGTAGTTGTTTCAATAAAATATATGGTCACACATGAACTATATTACATGATTAACTGTCTGATAGCATTTCAAATTTTATATATTGATTGGAAGATTAATAAAGATGCTTAAAATACTTTCTCTCCTTTCCTGAGATATCTAGCTACATTCATGCTGAAAGTTCAGTAATGAATCACTACAGACAAAATTCCAGTACTTTTACATTGCGAGGATGCCATTTCATATGACAACAGTTTCTCATTGGATTATATCAACCCATACTTCAGGAAATTCTACTGAAATGAATAAGAATGCACTAATTTAAAATATCTTAGATAAGTGGGTAAATAGGATTTAAAATTATTTCACTTTGATTAGTTTTATATTATTGTACCTAGTGATTCCACATAACAGAACCCTACCCTAAACCAGTGTAAATCAGATATGTCACATGTAATAAGTAAAAATCATAAGTTGATATTCCCTTCAGTCATTTTCAAATGTCTGCTGTGAAAACAGACATTAGTTTAATCTTTTTTATATGTTTTATGCAGGAAATTTGGGTCCTTGGATGAGTTATCTCTTAAATTTAAACACTGAAAACCAAAAGTTTTGTTGCTGAACCCTTGCCAGTAGTTAAGCATATTGTAAAATTAATTTGTGAACTCTTATTCTGACACAATTAGCTAAGAATCACCAGAGGAAAATGATGAGCTGAATTGTTCAATTAACAAAATGTTCTTCATAAATCAAATAGCTATATTACATTCTTTTAATATCAAGTATTTCTCCAGTTATTCAAAGTGAAAAACAAGAAGCCATGAAAAGCCCTGGATTGCAAAAATCTTAAACTCACATATAAACACTCCTAATCACTGGGAGTGTATGACAAAACACATTTATAGGTTCAGAAATATATATATATATTATCCACATGGGATGAACACAGTAATTACATATGCATACATTGGAAATTCTGGCCTTGCTGAAATCCATATAAGTTTAATTATGATTTCACAGGGTCAACATTTTGCTATACTTACCTGAATGCAGCAGCTGGCCTGCTTTTAGTCTAAGTGCATGTTTGCATATAGATATCTGTATTTTGTGAATACAAGTAATTTGTGTTTAAATTAGACATTCAGAAAATGTACACGTAGAATTCACAGAGTTTACGGTCAGAAAATACATCATATGATCCGACCTCTTACACAAAGATCTGAGAATTTAATTCACTTACTTCTGTACTCATCACAGTAACCAGTTCTTGCCTAAATCACATGTTCCAAAAAAATGTCTCAATTCAAAGATTTAGAAGCATCTGCAATTTCCTTTGGTATCCTGTTACAATGACTTTATTATTATATTTCCAAATGAAATTTGTAACATTGTCCTGATTTATTTTTTTCTATACTCATCTGTGTAAAAAATACACTTCTTTGCTTTATTACTTACCTGAGTGGGATCCAGACAGTGAACTAAGAAGTCTAGCCTGAGAGTTTTCTCCATCAAATAATTCTGCCACATCATTCAAAGCTGTCTGAAAATAGGCAAACTGTCCAAACACAACTACATTAAAAAAAAAAAAAAGAAAAAAAAGAGAGAGAAAAAACACCAAAAGAGATAAGATAAACCAAGAACCTACTCTTTAAGAACAAACGTAATGGGATATATTTGCTTGTCTTGGTTACCAGTGGATGCTTGTATGAATCCTTTCCAAGTTAATTCATTGTCTACCATAATAAAACAGCTGTATTAAACATAAGAAATAAGAATGTGCATTTCACTATTTCCTAATTTTTAATTTTTAAATGAAAGATAATTAAATCACTCTTTCCCCAAAAGTGTTCTCTGCAGTCAAAACAAGTCTTGTTCCTGATTGCATAGGTACCTGTGAAAATACAATAAGAAAATGGAATATCTAAAAGGGAAAATTTATTACCAAAATTTTGTTATCAACCTTTACTGTCAGGGAGCATCTGTTGTCACACACAATTAGTTGCTTATTCAGATTTATCCTGAGGAAGACATTTTAAATTGGCTATTTTTGTAACTGTATTAGTACTTCTTTATTAGAAAGAACAGAAAAAGTGATCAAATATTAAAAACATCAATGTGTTATCAGTTTTGACATTTTGCTACACTTAATTTGCACTTCAGCTATAAGTAATTTAAAGTGTATTAACAAATAAAGTATTTAAATATACAACATGTCTCACTAGTAAATATCTAATGGTTCACTGAATTCAAATATCAGATAGCAATAGAAACATGAAATAAATAAAAAATACAAATAAAAAAATACACACAATGTAATTACTTTAAAGAACTTCACAACTACTGATACAGGCTTAGATATTTTTCATGCTCTCAATCAGAAGTTCTGCTGAAAAATATTGTGTAATAAAGCCTCTAATTGGATAAATGTGCATCTCTGTAAAGCTCCAATAGCATTTGACTGTAACTGCTGTCTTGGAGATCTAATAACTTTGAATGATTTGACGGATTCTTTCTATAAGTGTCAGCCACTTTCTTGTTCAACTGTACTTTTAAAATGTGGCCTTCCTCATATTGCCCTTGTTAAAACATGAAAAACAAAGTTAAATTATAAAGAACACTTGATGCTTGTTTTTTGACAATGATTATACTTTGCAGGAAGCTTGAATGATTGATTATTCTATAATGATGAATGATGTAACAAACAAAGTATTCAGGATGTGCTTGGACAGCAGACACAGGTGGATTATCTGAATTCTATTGATTACTCTAGAGTGAAGTAAAAGGTCAAAACTCTAGAATCAATTTCTGTGTCAAGAACAGGTTTATTTTTGATAAGCAATTTGCAATATATTGAAAATCTAAGGTCACTATTACACATGAAGGACATTTGAACAGTAGAACAATGATTAATGATTGATAAATCAGTAGAATAAATCCTTACCAAATTCCTTAGGTACAGTTATTGAATAATGACAAGTTTGTCCAGCAGTGTAATTATGAGGATAACCTGGTGATAAAACCACTCCCTCTGATCCAGTATACTGCCCTCCACATGGTGCTAAAAATAAAACAGAAGAAATGTGTTATATTTATTACAGTTGTCTGTATTAGTTCAGTGTGAAAACCTGAAGATTACAAAGCGACAGTTCAGTGTTTTTGCTTTTGTTTGGTTTTCCTATAATGGCATATCTAATGGTTCTTTCTCAGGATATAATTTTTATTAAAATGTCTTTAAATTAGAATACATTAGATTTTTTTTTATTTACTTGAAAGAAACTGTAAACACAGAATTTAGGAGGGTTCTTTGATTTGAATATATGTCTATATCTATCTATCTATGCATCCAAGTAAAAAAAAAGCTCAGAAAAAAAATATGGCACTGCATAAATAAATGGCACAACACAGTTACCTTGAGTCTCAGAGGAATATATGGGTATGCTAACAGTACCCTGCACAGAATGCCATTGATTCTATTTTGTGAACACAAGTTTAAATTGTCTTGCTTTTCATACCTTCTTAGATGATTACCAAAACTGTATATAGACGGTTATCAGAAAAGAATATAAATTATGCATATAAAAAAATCTTCAGATTAGTATGTATATAAAACAGAACAGAAAGAGCAAGAGAAACTCTTTACAGCTACAGAATTTAGAAGGGGTATTTAAAGACAGGGGAGCCCCAACCTTCAAGACTAGTCAGGCATTATGTAAGTAGCAGTTCTGCCCATATCATGAGAAAAAAACGAAAAATGCATGCGCAGTATGTTCCTTTCATGTACAGGCAATAAGTATGGCGCGTTAAGGGGGTGCTGGATTTACCAATTATAACTGAAAGAATTAGGTCACAGAAAGTCTGTGTCTCAATGATTTCTCAGGAAAAGCCAAAGTGGATAGTGGACAAAAAGAATATGTGCTTTTGGAGAAACAGCAAACACGGGCGGTGGCTATTTTTAAGTCAAAATATCTCCTTCTGTTGGATATTGAATAAATACATTATTGTACAGTGAAAACAAATTATTGCTGTCACTCTTCTCAACTTTTGAGAACTAATGGAAAGGGTTGGCTTCCTACCAAAATCTTCATTCAAATGTCTTACAATAATTACACTACTTATGTGCAATCGAGTGCTGGTTTTGGTTTTTTTTTGTCAAGTGATTTCATTAAACACTACTATAAGCTATAGATTTTACAAGAATAAGAGTTTGTTGTGCACTGTTATTTTCCCCAAAAAGCCAATAAGAAAATTATTTAAAATTATATTGAATTAAATTAAATTAATTATAAAAAGCTAGGATAGTCACCTTGCTTTTGTTTTTAAGCAAGATAAAGATCATTGCATAATATAAACAATTATTTTCTACTATAAGGAACAAAATAAACCAACACTACTGCACTCTGGGAGTTTTACATATAGTGGATTACATTTTAACAACTGCCTGGAAAGTAGCTCTGAGAAGAAGGACCTGGGGTGCAGATGGACAATTAGCTCATTGGTCTGGGGCTATCAAAGGACACTGTAACCGGCTCCCGGCTGTGCTGACCCACCTCATGTGCTGTGCCTAGTGAGTGAGGACACAGCCTGTGCTTTGGTTGTCCTCGGCTCCAGGCTCACCTGCCCTTGTGGAGCAGACATGTTCTTTCTGCTCCTTGACAGCAACTGGGCTTTAAAATCACACTTGAAATATCTCTACAAGTTTAACTTCCTTATACAGGCAGCAATTAATTCTACAAATCTGTGTCTTCTCTTAGCTGCTTATATGAATTATTCAAAAATCCAATGTAATGATAGAAGATGAGAAGTTTAATCTGCCAGTAGGCTGAATAGGATTATGCGGCTAAGGTGAAACTCAAATATCACAAGGAATCAGTTCATGCCATGAATTTAAAATCTTTATATTTCTTTCTTTTCTTGCTTTGAAGATACCAGAAACTAAGCCACAAAGTCTATCTTCTAATTACCAGATAAAATTCTCAAGTCATGAACATGACATTGGGATGAGAGTGTATCACTTATGCTTAATTTAAAACAAATTCCAAAGTAATTAACTTGTAAAAATATTCCCTTCTAAAATGTGTCTTCCTATTTTTAGATATGTTTTTGGTAATATCTTTGATAATATCTATTATAACATCTTTGTAGTATATCCACTCTGTAAGGAAAGCTTCTATACGCTTAGGCTCAAACAGACGCAAGAAAAGCTCTCTTGTAGGTTAAGGTTGTAAAAATTATCAATGTAGTGCTGTGGCAGTCAAACATTTCCTAAACAGAGCTCTCAGTTTTGACTATGAGCAATGTCTGGGTTTGTAGAGCAAAAACTACAGTTTCAGAGGATATATTTTAATAACTTAATTAAGGATTGTGAAATTAATACTGAAAACAATATGCCTGAGACTTTCCATTAGTGTTTCAGAATATACGTACTGGCAGTTGCCAACTAGATAAATAGGACATTCATTTTCATCATGTCTGGCGGTAAAATGCTACCTTAAAACCAAACCAAAACAAAACCAAAAACACACCACAAAGAAATAAAGCTGAATTAATTTACTGAATTAGGGTAATTGACTTACAGAAATAAGTGCGCAATTTTCAGAGATTCTTAGGATTTATTATACAACATTATTTTAGGTTCTTTATCCATTTTTCATTCTTTATAATTTGTAATTTTTTTCATAGAATATTTTAAAGAAGTTCAAGAAGGGGTAATTGACTGTCAGTATAAATGAATAAATATATACTCAGAACATTGTGCTAAAATTGTATCATAAGCATTTTTGTTTGATATTTTCATTTTTGATTGTGTCAAAGTGTATATTACAAGAGGGCTTTATGTGACAACAAAGGTGTTTGTGAGTATATTATTGTTCTGGCCTCCTATATGACTCCTACTGTTAAAATTATGTATTAATATGTTTTATATAATGGATATGTATTTCATACCTATATTTAAACATAAAAGAATTTATTTTGTTTACACTTTCCACTCATATAATTGTTCTTTTACTTTAAATTATTAGTGTATCAATTTTACTTAAAAAAAGTGACAAAAAGAAGGTTTCTTCACTCTAATTCTTTTATATCTTTGGCACAGCCATCATTATGGTACTATGGAAAAATAAGAGTTACATGGATCCAAAGTGCTCATGCAGTTCTCAATATTCTGTGGTTCCATTATAACCCACAAACTGAGATCTCTGTCCTTCTCATAAACCAAATCTATTTCATTAAAGAATTATTTAAGACTCCACAAAGGCGTGTAAATAGATAAATATTTATTTTTTTCTAGTATGGTTTACTCCCTACTAGAAACACAAGTGCAGCAGCCATGTAAATCATACTTTAAAATCCTCCACACCTTAACCCGAAGTCACAATGTGTGTTTTAAAATGGGACAGTAAGCCATACCAGATAAACAGACCTAAAGTACTTTCAGAAGCATGTATTCCAGTTTAGTTTTACTCAGATTTAAGAGCGTCAAGATACTAAATCTTTCAGTTAGTAATTTCTGCTTCTTTAGACAGCATTATTCAGAATAGATATCTCAAGTATCTCAATACTGCATTAATTGTCACCTTGGAATGAGAATTATAATTACTGAGGCAGAAAATTAAAATGGCATCTCAGAGCTATGGCTAACTAATTTATCCTCTATCCCTTGTTTCAGCATTTGTGTTCTATAAATATGGAACAATTTTAACAAATCAAAAGAAAGTTACATACATTAGTTATTGTCAACAAAGAACTGAATGATTTGTGTTGAAAAATAATCTCCTATGAAATTTTAGATTTTTAATTATCCATTGGATGATCCTCAGTTCTGAGTTCTGTCTGTCTGTTCTACATCTTTATTTCTGAGTGTAAAATTTAGAAGTTTCAAAAGAACATTTCCCCAGATCTTTTGTTTCGTATTTTATAACATGTTACAATAATAGATAGTATTTCAACAGCAAATTATTTCTTTTGGCTTTAAAAAATTGAGAAACTAAATGTTGATTTGTAAATTTAAATTTGAATTGTGTGTCAAGGACATGAAGGGCCCAAAAAATAAGATGAGAAGTATACCAGTTTGCAAGGAAAACCACGGGTCATTTTTCTTTTTCTATACCCTTCAGTGTATTATAACCTCTTAAATAATAAAAAATATAATTGTTCTACAAGTGTAATTTCATAAGGTATTCAAGCTAAGCTATTGCAAACACTGCTTTCTGCACTTTTCATAAGTGAAAGAATTCATCCTGGTGTTCCATGTGCTTTAAATACTCACCCTTTGGAGGAAAAAAAAAACACTTGCTAGTTTTCTTTAAAATCTTTTAAAAAACAAAGTTACTGGATCAACAGTCCCTGAGAAAAAACACCCATCCTAACTCCTCTTTTTGGTGATGGTGTTCAACAAGCTATATGTGCCTTTACAGCAAAAGCGGTCATCAGCCCCTTGAGCTAAATGTTAGGAAAGATCGTTTGGCAAAACATCAAGGGAGGTCATCCCTTCCCTCTACTCAGCACTGGTAAGACTACATCTGGGGTGCTGTCACCAGTTCTGGACTTGCCAGTACAAGAGAACATGGACTTAATGGAGTGAGTCCAATGAATAGCCACAAAAGTGATTAAAAGACTGGCACATCTTTCATGTGAACTGACCCAGAGAGAGCTGGGACTGTTTAGACTAGGAAACAAGGCTCAGAGGGATCTTATCAATGTGTATAAACACTTGATGCGAGGAAATGAAGAAGAGGAAGGAGCAAGACTCCACTTAGTAGTGTCTACTCACAGAACACAAGGTAGTTATCAAGAATTAAAACACACGACATTCCATCCTAACACAAGAAAACACTTTTTTTACTGTGAGGGTAGTCAAACACTGACACAAGTTGCACAGAAAGGTGTGGCACCTCCATCCATGGAGATATTCAAAACCCAAGAGGACACAGTCCTGGGCCATCTGTTCTAGGTAACCCTGCTTGAGCAAAGAGGTTGGAGTAGGTGATCTCCAGAGGTCCCTTCCAACTTCAGTGATGATATGTACAGGGTTCTAGCCAGGAGATAAGTTAATTACAGAGTAGGTTTGAGGACCATCCAGGAGGCAGGGTCAGAAAAGGAACTTTAAACAAGTCCATATAATTCAGGCAGGGAGTAAAGGACCAGGGCTGTGTTAAATAGATCTCCTCAGCCATCAGACAGGGGTTTTAAGTGGAGAACCCAGCTGCAGCTGGTCAGAGCAATCAAGACCTGTCTGTGCTCTCAGGGCCACACTTGCAAGTATTAAATTCAAATCTACACAAATTGATACTTTAATACCCTGAGATTCCAAAAAAATAACAAGTGTGTACAAAAATAAGCATACATATATACTATATATATATAGTATATATATATAAATGTGTGTATGTCTCTGTGTGTGTATGTATAGGCATATATTTGCAATGGTGAGACCTCACCTTGAATACTGTGTTCGATTTTGGGTCCCTGACTACAAGAAAGATATTGAGGTGCTGGAGTGGGTCCAAAGAAGAGCAATGAAACTGGTGAAAGGTCTGAAGAACAAATCCTGTGAAGAGCAGCTGAAGAAACTGGGGTTGTTTAGTCTGGCGAAAAGGAGGCTGAGGGGGGACCTTATCACCCTCTACAACTGTCTGAAAGTTAGGTGTTGTTCTCTTTTCCAAAGTAACAAGTGACAGGAAGAGAGAAAATGGCATCAGGTTGTGCCAGGGGAGGTTTAGACTGGATATTAGGAAAAATTTCTCTACTGAAACGGTTATCAAGCATTGGAACAAACTACCCAGGGAAGTGGTGGAGTCACCATCCCTGGAGGTATTTAAAATGACATATAGGCATGGTGCTTATGTGTAGGGGTGCAGTGTTAGGTTAACGGTTGGAACTGACGATCTTGCACTACCTAAATGATTCTGTGATTCTATTATTCTTATTTTGTGTCTTTGTGTGTGTATGTCAGGGCAGGGACTGCAACCCAAAGTGCCTAAAATAATGCGAGACTTGTGTGAAGTCTAGTAGAGCGGTGTTTTCATAGCTGAAGTCATGGAGAGAAGTAGCAATTAAGCACTATGGGTAAGGTAATCAGCAACCCACTGCATCAGCTTCCCATGCCTTTTTTCTTTAGGAGGATAGATGTAGACTTAGCCTATGTCTACACTGGACGCTAAACACCACAAAAGCCTGTTCTTTGGCCTTGAACCCAAACAGCATAATTGGCCACACCACATAGCTGTACTACTGTACTACTACTTCTCACTTTCAGAAACATATGCAGGTGGCCTACTGGGAACAACCTCTGTCCCATGCTTCCTCCTGCACTGTGACTAAGAAATTTGAAAGAGTGCTATAAGGTCTGTACCAAAATAATTCTGGGAAATAGTCTAACTTAAGTCTAACAATGTCAGTCTAACAACTTAACCTATTTCTAGTCCCCAGTCTTTGCTCTGACCACAATTCAAATAGTATATGTATAGTCTAAGTTTCTAAATCCTTTCAAATGCAGTTCTAAATTACTATTACTAGGAAGGTAACACCTGAAAACAATACATCTTGAGACTATGTGTAAGCACAGACAAATCCTTATTATTACAAATCAATCATATACCAAAGCTCCATTTTGTTCAAAGGACTGCCCCTACTTGCAGTCTAAGAAACGATAAAGTGGAAACAGACAACAAAGGAAGATAGTAAAAAGAAACAATGGATAGCCCAGTAACCCTTCATAATTATTATTTAGTCTGTTTCATATGGATTCTCAGACAGATCACAAAGCCCTCCACTAAAATTGATGTAAAGGGGAAATAATGGAAACTTACATATTACAATGTAATCATTACTATGAACATAACTATGTGATTATTACAGAATTTAAAGATATTTTTAAATAGTTGGAATACATTAATGACTAAGCTATAGTCCAAAACTGATATCATCGTAATTTCTGGGTTTTAACTTCAGATATTTTTTAGTACAAGCTGTATGTGTACAAATAGTATAAATAGCCTCAGGGACTGGGAAATTCTGAATAAACTGGGAGGACAAGAGAAACAGTAAGAAAATAGTACATACCATTACAAGATGGCAATGCTCTGTTCCATGATGGCTTTCCATCTCCACCAATTACACATGTTAAAGTTGAAGGATCAATAATCTTATATCCAGAATCACACTGGTAAGTAATAGTTGAACCAAGCTTAAAGTCTGTTCCGATTCTTGTCCCATTCATGATGTTTCCAGGATCAAAACAAGCTTCTCGTGGTTTTTCTGTTAAAGCAAATTAAAGTAAATCTATATATACTTTCAATTAAAAAATACAATGAGTTTGAACATTTATCAGTATTTTCTCTAGTCAGTTTACCATTTTCAACAACTTATTAAAATATTTTTCTTGCTTCTATATGATTACTACAAGATCATGGATGTTTGCATATAGATTGGATATCTGGCCAAGGACATGATACTGATAGGATCTAACCAACAGAATTTTATTCCTACTTTTTGTTAGTAGAAGTCTCAAAGAGCCAAATGACTCCAACAAAGTTTTGTGGTTTTTTGTGGAAAAACTACCATTTCTATAATTCACCACTTAACACTATTATGTTTTTCAACCAACTATCACTCTTAGTACTCAATAATTTCTGGTTAGAAAGCTGGCATACTATGGAATAATTTAAACATTAAAAATGGATTTTTCCTTTATGCTTCATATTTACGAAGATCTAACAACAACTGGAGGTTGACAGCTGAAAAAATAAGCTCAAAAGTTATTTTCTGGCATGAGCTGATAGGTACAAAATCTTTAAGTCATATTAAATAACGTACATAATAAAAATATTGAATTATTAGGCACAAACTTGCTGCCTGTTGAATGGAATTACTTTTGAAAATAGTGTTCTGATCTTATATGCTATATTTTTATTTTCTCATTACTTCTTTTAACTTCCAGTTGCAAAGGCATACAGACTATGGTGAGAACAGAAAATACACACAGAACTAAAATGTATATACATATTTTCAATGGGCATCTTTATATTTTTATCTCCTTCTGCTCAAATTGTCATTTTCTTTCCTTGCAGGACAACAAGACTTCCTGGAACAAATTGTTTTCCCATTTTATTTACTCTTCATTTGAAGTTTAGGAACAAACAGACTAAGATTTCATGTATGGCAACATGACAATTACTTTGGGAAGAAAAGCTTTGCCAACATGGAGGATCATGCATGATGCTGGATGAAAGATGAAGACTAAATATTAAAACAATTTAATAGTTATTTTTAACCTCTCTCTCATTCTTATTTCTATATTTTTTAGATATTTTTTTCCTTTATTTTTGACAGGTACATTAATGCGGTTTGCTTCCATTGTCAAGATTAAGAAGCTAAGGCAGCACCTCTGCTGACGAAAAACAGTTTGAAAAATCTCAGCAGAGATGGCAATCAAGCCAGAGACAGCATCCACACCAGAAAAGAAATCAGCATTATTTAAAGTGAGCGTGTGTCTTCAATAAACAGTGTAACCCGTTCTCTGGTTAGTAACAGGTACCACTCCCCCTCCTCCCCCAAATGCAAATATTGTCCTGCAGTAGTTATTAAAAAATGCTTATGTAGGTTCAACAACAGAGTGGAAAGGAAAATGTATTGATATGTATCAGCAAGGAAACAGCAGAAGTCATGTATTTTAATTGTGTAAGACAATATCATTGTTCTAGAACTCTTTTCGAAATGCTACTTTTGATGTGCATTTTCTGTCTCTACTTTTTTTTTCTGGAAGATGAAAATGTGCATAAGTATTTTGAAAGAGATTTAATGAAAGAGGATTTCTGTTTTTCTACACACATTTACAGAAAATAGTTCTCAAAACCTACATTGATGCAAAGAGGTATTTGGCAGTTCAGCATGAGTGTACCTCGAACTAAACAGATTTGAGTCTCAATAAATACTAGATAACATTTCTTTCCCTTTATGTTTGCATAGATTATGGTGAGAACAGTACCTTTATAGTCAATGGCAAATCCTGACATTCCAACAGAAGCATCACTGCGAAAAGCCAGAAACAGACTGTTACCACTGCTCTCTATTCTTTCAGGAGCCTGTGAGCCTTGAAAACTGCCAATTAGAGGACTGTTGGAATCTTCCCCTTCATAAATATGTAGAAAATCATAACTGGGTTCCATATTGAAACTGAAAATAAAG
>VZTO01017033.1:101104-187014 GCA_013400615.1 Syrrhaptes paradoxus | reverse complement strand
TCTCTTGCTCTGAAAGCTCAGGCTAGAACTTTTTTGTTTATTGTAGGTATCTTCCTCAAAGCCAGCTTAAACCTGAACACCTCCAAAAATTTTCAAGAAGACATTTTGGAGGGGTTTTGTCATTTGTTTTGTTTTGGTGGTGGTTGTTTTCATTTTCTTTTTTTTTTTTTTTTTACTTTTAGACATAAGAGTTGTGGTTCCCAGTGTTAAATCTCAGAATTTTGAGGGTCTGTTTTTCTGCTAAAAAATGTCCTTTTTTTTTAGCACTGTGAATTTTCATTGCATCAAAACCAAGTCCCAGTTTCCAATATGTTCATATTGTATCTTTTCCGCTATATTTCCTCAGTTAATACTTCATAATTCTGCCTGAAACTGAAGTACGTTTAGTTTCTCTATTGCTTACACATTTTTGTCATTTCTGACATGACAGTACTGTAACCTGTTTGTTTTCTCAGTGCATCTTTCAGCATCCCTTATACTTCACAGTGCAGATGTCTGATGCAGATCATCAAGGCAGGCACTGCAGTATATTCTGTTCCAAAAGATATCCCCACCTCCTCATTTGTTTTGCAACATAGCTATCAAAGCATTACATAAATAACATAATAGTTAGCATATATCCATTGTTGTACATATTCAGAATGGTTTATAGATGTTACTTAATTTTTTCGTGTGCTGCTCCTGTGAAATAAGATACGGAGGTGATCATTTTATATGAATCACAGCTACAAAGCAAGTCAATAGCGAAACTAAATAATCAGATCAACAGCCCTTTCTCAATTTTCAAGGCCAGAATAAATCTTATTTATAAGGAAGAAGCAACAACAACAAAAACAGTGCAGACCACCTCCTGCAAACAAACAAAATGAAGGCTAAACTTTGATCATTGCTTTTTCTCTGTGAGCCTCCAGCCCAAATCCAAAGCCTGAGTTCTTTCCCTTAAAGCTCACACCCAGAGGCATGGCTCTGGTCAATGCAGTCTTCAAAGTTTCCCATCTTGAACAATTTATTTTCAGGAACAAAGCCTGGAAAAGGTCCAGTAACCCAGTGTGGGCTGGCAGCAGCTCAGGATGCTGTCTAGGTGTGTCTGGCTTGCCCAACTAACAACTCTTTCCACTTCCTCTATTCGGAGCATGCTTGTATTTCGCCATGCTGCAGCCAGCCGCCCATTAACTTCTATTCCTTCATTTCTAAAAAGGCTGCTGGTTTCTCCCACTAGATCCCCAGCTTTATGGGCTGTCAGACACTTTGATTTTTAGCTGGTGGCTGAGAATTCGACAGCAAATGCACAGTTTAGGATATATGGCTGGGGAAACAATTTCCCTAAATATCTGTATGAATGCAATGTAGAAATATGCCACATTATAACAGTGAGTATTCTTTCTCAAAATGGAAGTGTTAAACTTCAAGCACAGCTCTGTGTCTGAGATGAGCCAAGAAACTTCTGAAATGCGTACCAGGCCTTGCTCAGCACCTGTGGGCAAAGCAGCCCCCTCCCTCCCACTCCTCTTCCCCCTCCAGGTAGCCGTGGCAGGGTAAAGATTTGTTTCTCAGCTATGCTTTTAAGTCAAACTCCCCTCAATACTGATACCAGGACAGTGTTTCCCAGCTGCTACCATCAATTTGTTAAATCCTGAAATGGGTCCCTCTGAAGGTTATTAAACTAACTTTTAATGTGCAGAAACAGAGGGAAATAAACACTAATATTAACCAGTTCAAAAAGCAAGACATTCCCCCTCCCCCTTGCCCTCCCTCCTGCTTAAAGCTACAAAAATTTAATCCATAAGGGCATTTATAGAGAACATCTTATTTAGGGAAGAAAACAAAAGTGACTGACACAGTTATTTGTCACTGCTGGTAAATAAATTTGTGTGGCTTACAATGTTTACCCTGGAGTACAGCTGAAAGATCCATCCGTGCCGCATTAGAAACCCACCTCAATGACAAACTTCAGCTCCCCGCTCCAGCAAAGCTGATGTATTGACTAGACAGGTAGATATTAGGTGCTCCGACTGTCTGGATGCTATGGAAATCATGCCGCACGCCTCTGACCGTTGTCAGCAGCAAGAAGACAAGCGCCGGCCTCATTCTTATTCTAGCCAGGAAAAAGGCCGCGGCTGCATTAGCCTTTTTACTGAAAGGCTGCCATATTTGTCAGTTCAGACGCATGTAAGATAAGCTCTTTCCCCGTTATCTAATATTTCACCAGGCAGTGGAAACGAAGGATAAGCAGAACCTAATAGTCTATGTGGGCAGGAGATCCTGAATGCTGTCAAGCTCAGTGCAAGGCCTGGATGCCCTAGACAAGGGGAAGTTTACCAGAGAAGTTAATCACTTCATTTTGAAGAAAAACTCCCAGGGATTTGGAGAAACAGTTATGACTTATCCTGGCTACACAGCAAGGAAAGAGACAAGTGTAAAACCCTTAGTGCAGCATTATACCCAGTGCCTCTCCCTCCCTATAATGTAGTACTGCTCGGCTACAATTGCAGTCCAGTCTAAGGGGATTAAAGAAGGCAGCTGTAAAACCGCTGCTTTCCTTAAGCAGCCAGAGAAAATACGACAGGCAGGGAGACGAACAATGAAAAACCAAATTCTGTATTCTTGAAATGTCCTGGGCTGATCAGTCCCTTGCACGGCAGCTAGCAGAGAAGCCCAAAGTAGCACTGCAGCCTGGTTTACCTGTACTCTGCCCCTCTAAAACTGCTCGAGTCTCATGCAGGGTTGGTAGCAACTTGGCAAATGGATCAGAAAGGCTCTTGCTCAGTCGCAGGGCTCCCAGGCGAGCATGTATCTAACAGGCTTTTATGCCGCATAATGTGGATACAATGGTGCTAAGCGAATTCTGAATAAAATTAAGATAGCCTGTTTCAGAGCTCACAGAGTAAGTCTGATTTAACAGCATGTCTGCTTAACAGATACATTATCTTAAACAGTAGTGACTATAATGGTTACACCGTTTTAATGTGCTGACACGAGAATCAAACCACATTCGCACAGAAGTGCAGCCCCAAGTATAAGCTTTCAACATTGTTTTGTTCTACCCAGAATGGCCAAGTTGTGCTCAAACATTTTGGTTTTTGGTTTTGACTTTTTTTCTTCTGTCAAAAGTGGATTTTTTGGACATAGTAAGTTACAGCTCCTGAGGAAAGGGTTACAAGATGTGCACGGGATGTGGTATCCAGCATCCCTCTGCTGCCTGTTCCTGACCCACTGCCCACATTTTACACCACTGTGTAAGTGACACGGTGAATTGTGTCATGTGCATGGACTCCTAACGTCAGCTCTGCACTTCATACCTCATCTGGTCACCAATAATAATTTCGATCCTCCCTGCAGTCAACAACACTTCGGCTGTCAATAGCAACAGTCCCAGGATAGCTGCTGTCGGCAGCGCTGCACCGCACGTGCCCACACGTGACAGCAGCTCTGCTGCGTTGCCTGCCTGCTCCCATCGTGTGACGACGGGGAGTACAGAAAGTCACAAGAAACCTATTCCCAGGGAGTCAAGTGCTCCTCGGCGTCAGCACTCGCCGTCCTTGTGGAGTAGGCCAATCGGGGAAAGACGCGTGCAGCAGGCATGTGAGCCTGCGAGGAAAACAAAGCCTAGCCTGCATCTAATTTTAGGCTTGGCAGCCTTAAGGATGTTCTGGGACATCTTTATCTTTGGCTTTTCCAACTCCACTTCCTTTAAGATCATACCCTTAAAAGTGGTTGTGCTGCCTCTCACCCCAGGTCTCTTCCCTTTCCCACATGAGCCCAGCCAGAGGATGCGGCAGTGTGCAAGCCCTGACCTCCCCGAAAGCCTTCCTTCCAGGGAGCTGGCAGGACACCTCGCCCAGCAAAGGCCTCCCAACCTGCTGGCACAGGTGGGACGGAGAAGGGACAATCCCTTGCACTTTATCTCATAGCTGGCCAAACTCCATTTCACCCTGTAGACCTCCTAAGCCCCAAAGCCCGTTCAGCGGGACTCAGATACCCATTCCTCACACGGGAGCAAGGTGCCACAGACTAGCTGCTTTGCAGAAATTGCCCAGAGGTTTAAGCAGGATAATGCCAAGCCTCCCCATCTCTGCAAGCCACAAGCTCCCTGCCACATCATGCTGGGGGACAGTGGTGGACACGGGACCACTGTGTCCCCACTGACACAGGGAAGGTGCTCATTCCCATGGCGCCTCAGGTGAAGGCTGGTCCTGCCACCACTACACGTGGGCACTCTCCAAATTGCAACTGCAAAGAGCGAGGATGCGGCAGTGATGCTGCCCAGCCTGTGCTCCCAGCCCCAACGTCCACCGAAGCGGCTACCCCCTCTTCAGGGAGTGTAGAAATGCAAAATGGAGAGAAAAGCTACACTGGTTTTCCAAAATGTTTTTGTTTCGCTGTTAATTTCCTAAAATGCAGCAGGGTTTTACTTAAAAACTGGAAGAAGAATATAAAAACCTAATGGTGCCCCTTCACCCTTTACAGTATTCCACCTCCGCCAGTGTTTTCCACACACAGCCCAGGGAATGCCACAGGTTGCCCATTGCTACGCTAAAAAATGTCCGCAGCCCCAGGGGTACTGTACAGCCTCCTGCCCACCTGTGGAAGAGATGAACAAAAACACCAGCTTCTGGAGGGAAGTGTCTTCCATGCAGCCCTACAACATGACCTCTTCCTTTTCCTTCATGTTCCAGCTGCCACTCAGAAGCTTGCACACAAATTAATAATCTCATTTTCTCTGCTTTTTAACATTTTTTTTTCCAGGGGGAAGGGAGAAACCTTGATTAGACAGACACAGCTACTTAAAAGCCGTCTCTAGCAAGTCCATTCTCCGATGAAACAACTGGGGCAGAATGGTTCTCTGTTAATGTTACATTTAATCATTAAAAATGTGCATTTGTGATTCTAAAAGCTGCTGGAGGCAAAACACAACAGAGAGATACATACTCAGATTTACATTTAGTTTCCAGCCTGGTGGACTCAGTGAAACTCAAATTAACATCTCTACCTTTCATACGCATTTATGGACAAACATACACTGAGTAAGAACCGCCACTGCTGAACACATTTGAATCTTCCTTCAGCAGACAACCAAATGCCTTTTGAAAAAACCTAGATAATTTAGTATCATAATAGTGTGAAGTGTGTAAAGACACTTTTCTATACTACTACATCAAGCTCTGGGGTAGAGCACAGGGGATGTCATCATCTTAAAGCAACATGATGGCTTTGGGCAGGAAATACACACAGCTAATAGATAAAAGGAACAAAAATATTTGAACTGATCTGGAAACCATAACTAAGTAGCAACAATAGATAATCAAAATAAAAATAATAATACCAACTATACAGTGGGATCTTTAATTATGAGGATCTACAAGCACTTCAGTTTCACATTTCATCCGTGCTTGTTAAACAACATCTTGGTAAAATTAGTTCATTCTCACCATTTGTTTGTGTTACAGGAGCATAAAGATCCTTCAATCAAGAATCACAACTGCAGGGGCAAGACCACTGCATAATTAAAAAAAGACAGTCCTTACATCTGTGACCTTGAGGTCTGGAACTATGACAAAAAAAGATTAATTGCTTACGAAATAGGAGGTGAGATTACGGAGTAAAATGCTCACATCCACTGTACAAAATTCTGGGTATTCTTGGCTTAACAGCTGCCTAGCCAGAAAAACCCCCAATCCATCCCAAAGGAAACCTTTTCAGGATTTTGATAGCAAATGTTATTTCCCATATATCAGGGGCGATCTACTGAATCACTAAGACAGCTTTCTGTTACACCAGGACAATCTTCGTCCAAGCCACATGCAGTACAAGCACAGCCAGACTAAGGGGAGTAGACAGAGAAATTCGCACCCATTGCATTTTCTGTATTCCAAATGCCTTCTGCTCTTTTTTTTTTTTCTGAACAGTAAAAGAAACTGTGAAAACAAGGTCCAGATACTAATAGAAATAAAGCTGTTTCCTATCTTCTTATTACCTATATTTTAGTATTTTTGGTGTCTCAAAAAACAACACACATATGGAAATAATTAAGGTTTAAAAAACCAAAAAGGCAATCTGAATGGTTCAGCTGAAGTAAAAGCAAATTCACTAGATGGATACACAGTTCAAATGCTGTGGCCATACTACCCAAGAATCTCTTTCACCACCAGCACCTGGAAAAAACAAATCTCAAAGCTGTTTAATTTTTTTTTTTATCACCCAAACTTTGCTTTCCATCCAGACTATGGAGACCAGGAACAGAAAACTATACCTGATTTTCCCATAACAGTTTGCAAATTTCACAGCCTACTTCGAATAACTTTTGGCAGATTTTTTTTTTTCCCCCCAGAGCTCCTTGGAGCAGGGAACCTTTAATAATTTGCTCCTCCAGTGCCAAGCAGGATGCCAAAATAAAAAGAAAAAAAAAAAAGCTACAGAGTTATGCAGAAATGAATCAATGACAAACTAAGCTTCAATGTAAAAAAGTGGAAAAAAAAATAGGCTGAGGGACTATATGAAAGTAAGCGGGTGAGATGAAAGAGGCACCCATGCAGGTGCTCAGAAGCGATGATCTAACGGTCTCTTCTGATTTCAGAGTTCAGGAGCTCCGGGCACACCACTGCCCAATCTGCAGCATCTCTGTGCTGGAAAGAAAGTCTCCATATCCAACTCATTTGTTAAAAAATGTCTCTTTAGGCTATTGTAAGACAATAATTTACAAAGCCTAGATTCACTCTGTGCCTTGTTGCTGAGGAGAGCAGAAACAAACTTACTGTTCCTCTTCTACAGTGGTTTAAAAGCACAGCACAATTTCAAGGGCAGATCAAAGTTAGACTAATTATTTCCTTTCTGCATATCCTATAACTAAATGTAACAGGTCACTAGGGAAGGGTGAAACAAAAGATGAATGTATTTGCACACACTAACAACAAACACAAAGAAACAAGGACATTATTTAGATAATAAAAAGATGCATAAGGGAAAACATCAAAGCTTGTATTAAATATACAAACTCACAAATATATCACCAACGGTGCCTAAATAACTAGGGAAATAAACTGGCTGCTCTCTTTCTCCAGACTTCAGATTAAACATAACTGCTGAGGCAGTTAAATCCTTCAAGAGCCTTTAGCACAACTGCTCATGAAGGTTTGATAATTCTAGTATTGCCCACTTGAAGGTAATTCCAAGACTAAAAAAGTACATTTACATTGTTTTCTGTTGTTTAGAAACATTTGTGTTTACCAAGGCCACACCTTAATGATTTAGGCTGTGATCAGGAAGGTTAGAAACACGCTTTACCATAATTTTTAAATGAAACTTGACATTCTTATTTATACAGTCCTAGGAATCAGAGCTTTTAAAATGCTCCAACTCTTGTGAGAACTGACGAGTGGTCAAGAATATAATTTGCCTGTAGAAACTCGCAGAAGCAAATAGCTACTGTTCTGTATTAATTCCTCTCTAGGAAACCTCAACAGGGGTATTTTGATTGCGTTACTGTTCCTTTGTCCTTTTCCCAGGTTACTTTATCTGCTAGTCAAGAAATTGCAAGCTTTTTGCAGAAAAAAACCACAGCATATAACTCCAGTGTTTTGTCCATCAAAACCAGCAAAAACAGTCTCCGTGGCCACCTCAACCACTGCTTCATAGTACCTACACAAGGTAAGATGACCCCAGCATACAGGGACTCCTCCGGAGAGCACACAACACACAGCAGCATCTGTCAAGGCTCAGGCAACTGTCCAGCTTCTGTTAAGACCCACTAAACTCTCCACAATTCAAGAGAGCTTTCAGTACAGGAGCAGCACTGCTTCTTGTTTCAAGCTCTTCCCCTGCAAACCATACTCTTGGACAACGTGCTTTTTTCCCCTCAAAGGGCAACAGAGGTTCACTGGCATAGGAGGAGAAAAGGGAGTGGGCCTTTTCAAGGCAGAGAACTGGGGGTCTTCAGAGAAAGCCCTCTTGAACAGAAAGGTGGCACACAGGGAAAGTACCTGAGTGGGACAGAGGGACGGCCACGGCTGCAGGGACCACGAGGCCACCGCTGTCAGCAGGGCCTCCAGAAGCGGCAAAGTGTGCAGTCCTGTGGGAATAAGACTTTGCATATTTATTGCTCTTTTCTTCCATTCCTGAAGCCTTAGGGAAGGCTGTCGCCTGGCTCACACCCAGGAAAGGTTGCACGGATCAGACCGAATGCTGACAGAGGACTACAGCCTGGCACGTAGAGCTCTGAACGGCACACCTAACTTTCTACCGTAAAGCCAGGAGCAACCCCAAACTCCTTCTCCATTTCCAGACACAAATAAAGGGCCTTTTATTTGCTTGACAGTGCTCTTTATTTTTCTAATGGGTGCCTTTTTACTGTTCCTTGACTAAGAGTACAGATACAGGCACTTCTCACCCACACAGTACTCAAATGACTTTCAAACCTTTGTGTTAGCTTCTCATTTTTGGTATTTTTCACACCCCTATTGAAACAAAGCTTAGACAAACCCTGAAAACTAAGGATCTCTCCAGACATGTCTAGACTCTCAGTTCAACAAGGCACAATATTTTTGAACTCCCTAACCTTTATGGGAGGTGACCAAAGCCAGCTCAGACAGACTAAACTGACACACCGCCAGCTAATACCCTGAACACCTTAAAATGCAAATAGCTTTAATCTTATTAAAAATGATGCAATTCGCCCTACCGCAACAGCAAGAGGGGGAAGGGAAGCAAAAAATACCGTTGATAGCATAGGCTACCGTTCTCATCAACAAACAAAACTGGAACATTTATGAATTATTTCCATTTGCAGTTAAAGAAGCCGAAGAATTAGGATTTTTTTTCTTTTACTTCCATATTGAGCCCAGTAAAAGATTATATCTAAGCTATGTGTGGGAGGTGAAGAACTGCCACCATCTCCCAAAGACATGACTAATAGAAGATTTGGTAAGTCAGGAAGACAATGCCAAGTCTTTCCTCATACTGTACAACTTGGATGAAAGCAAGTATGTAGGAAGGTAGCTAGAGCATGCTAGTGTAGGCTCATGCTGTACCTGCCACTATAAAACAGGTATCTCGCTAACTTAGATGAAGCAAACAATGTAGAAAAATAGCAAAAGAAGTAGCTCTCTGCAAGCCAGAGCTGCCATGTTACCCATCCTGTCTCCTACCCCCAGTGTGGGACAGCAGGAAACCCGCTCCCCATATAATGGATGAGCTGGGTCTGGGCGACTGCAAGTCAGTTTTACTTGGAAGAGGGATTGTGGCACCGGTGCAGTGAGCCTCGCAGACCACCCGATTCAAACTGCCTAAAACCTGCTCATTTGCAACCTGTTAAAGGACACTCTCGATTTCTAGCCCTACAGGGTGCATACTGTGAACACAAGGTAAATGAGCATTGGTGAAAAATTCATTATTCTAATGGGCTGCTTGTATCCAGTCTCCTGGAAAAATAATGCTGCCTTGGATTTCTGCATGCCCTTCCAGTGAAGGATTTCCAGATTGCTCCCAAAGACTTCAGAGTCCTGAGCCTCAGTGGAAATGCCTCAAGTGAGGCTGCCCAACTCCAAGCTTGTGATTGCCCACATTTCCAGACAGCCAATTCACTCTTTTTTTCTTCCAGCCAGGGCTATCAAAGTATCAAAAAGGACACTGATAATAAACTGGTTTCTGCCATGCAGTATCAGCAGAGGAGTTGTGCTGCAGTAGCACAAAAGCCTTTTGGCCATGCTAACAAGCAAAGGCATATAGGAGAAAGGACTGCTGGAGTTTTGGAAGCTGTTTACTGTGGTAATCTCCAACTGGTGTAGAGCAGCATGTACAGAAGGAGTGTGGCAAGTTGACAGAAAGCAAGTAGCAAGCGGCTTCTCTTTTATTGAGGCTTTGCTCAGCCAGGTTGCCTTATGCAACCACCATGGGAGCAAATTCACCATGGGAGGCAAGAGGAAAAGGAGACTGATTTATCTTAAACCCTGTAAAGCTTCTTCATTCTCAGTTTTGCAAAGAGTACAGCCCCAAAGCACTGATCCTATCATATGAAAGACCTGTCAAAACTGAAAAACTAATCATTCTATAAACACACAGGCATCATCAAACATAAATCTGCCTCCAGATCATGGATTATTATTAAATTAGGACAAATCTTTTTCATGTGACATCTCAAGGTGAAACAAAACCAAACATACAACCCCAAACCAAATGAACCAAAAGCCCTACAGCCTACTGTCCCAACCAGATTCACATAGACCCATGTTTCTGTCTGTTTTGGATCATAAGAGCATACCTATGAACCTATTCTCAGACAAGCTATCCCATCCCATTAAAAAAATTGCTAACCAGTCTTCAATACTGAAAACCCTGCTTTAAGTCAAGTCACAAAAGAAAGGATGAACAGTCCCTGTAAGTGAGCTGGGTTTTGCCACTCCTCTGATGGATCTGACAGGAGGGACCTGATGACAGTCTGCCAGTCATCGAACAAAGGGCCAGCAAGAATGTCAGCAACTAACAGAGACCTGCGGGGAACAGGCAGGATTTGGAAAATACCTCCAGGATGAGAGCCGGAAACAGGGCAGCCTGCCTGTGCTGCTGGAAAGCAGCTCCCTGTAGTGGCTGGTGATCTTGTAAAGGGAGTTTCAAAACCAGCAGGGAGCACAACTCTCTGTCTCAGGTTGCACTGGATCACAAACCCAATCAATTCCATTAACACCAAAAAAAAAAAAGAAATTCTACCACTGTGAGGTACTTTGAGCAATGCCTGTGCCATGGTTTGTTGTTCCAGCTTACAGACAGGGTCCAGCTGACCAGAACTGCAACGCTGAAGAGAACCTTGTGTGGCTACTGCTAGTTCAGTGCTATCAATTCCAGACCTTCATAGTCTCCAAATTACTGCTGAGTGTATTGGAAGTCCAAAAATAGGCCATCATTCCTGTTACCATTCAGATTGCTTTGCAGAACTTTTTCTTGCAGGATCTGAGTGTTCGCGTGGAACATGCTGGGTCTTTACATTGATCTTAGCCTCAGCATGAGCTGGCAAACAAAATGGGAAATCTGAGTGCACAGTGGAGCACCGGGACAGCAAGACAGGAGTGCCAGGATTTTCTTCACAGCCCTGCAGACTACACAGAATTCAAACCCAGCTCAAATAGCAACGCTGTTGGAATAGGATAGGGTAAAAAAGAGGGGTCAGGAAGGCTTCCAGTTACAAGCCCCACCTTCAAATTGCTAGAAAGACTTGGGTCAGTCATTCCAAGTCACTAACCTAAGACCCCTAGTGCAGAGCAAGGAAAGAATTTGCTCACATCTTTTACTCTTCTTTGGCTCCAGCCCCGGTAACAGCGCTGCTGACTGTCTAGCTCCCATGATCTGGCATGTAGAGACAGGAAATCAGAGAGGCACCACATTGTTGGGAACATAAGTGGTGCCAGCACGGTGACAAAGAAGCAGGAGATGAGAGATCTCCTCTATAACTCCCCATGACCGTGCTCAACAAATCCATGTGGATGATCACCTCTGTGCCACAGAGAAGGTAAAGATCCTAAAAAAAAAAAAATCTTCAGAGCACTGAAAGAGGAACTGGGAAATTTTTGTGCCATTTTCCTTCACACTGATAGCTCATGGCAGTTACTAAGTGCAAGGGAGGAATGGTAGATGGACCACGGTTGTTCTACATGGCATACACCACTGCGTGTCAAAGATACCACATCAGAAAAAACAACAGGAACCATAACAAGACTTACTTAGAGTTTAACAGTGCTGTTACTGCTAGCCTTGCACCTCTGAAACCTGTCAGGGATGGCAAAGGGCAGAGGAACCGCAGTGATCGCCAGATGAAGCAGAAGAGAGATCTGGGCACTCAGCAAGCATTGATGATGATACAAAAGACTTTTTTTTTCATCCATTCAGACAATTTTCTTGAATCACCTTGCCAGCACTTATGAAGGCTATGTAAATCATTCTTACACACACAGCACACACTGCACCATCGCCCATGAACTGGCACAGCCCTGCCCAGGCCCACCAAACCCTTCAGGCTGGAGGGGCCCTGGGAGGTGCCTCGTCCCATGCTGTGCCCAAAGCCAGCACTGAACACAGACCAGGTTGCAACTTATATTCTGCTGATCAGTTTGACTGTAAGAAATACCCTTTAACTCACCAGGACAAGGAGGGAACTCCTCTAATTAAAGTGAATTCACCTCTAAAAAGACATTAAATCGGTATTGCTTAGGTCTAAGTAAGGCTGGCAAGTGTTTCTGAGAACAGCCCATCTTGGCGACAGGACCTATTTCTTCTAGCATGAGAGCGCTTAACGGAGTTCATAAAGTTACACAGGTAACTGTCTCTGACACAGCCTATATGAAGCAAGAACCCCTCTGACAGTATAGTTTAAACCTGTTTCTTGGAAGGAACAAGCTACACCAGCAATTTTTTTTTTTAATAATTTAATCTACCCTCCAGTTTCTGCTGGCACAGCTGAATGTGTTAAGAGAGTGATTTACGCACAACCCTCGCTGACGTACCATTTTCTAGTGCAGACTAAGCTGCAGTCATTAACTAGGAGAACTTCAGAGTACGATGAGTTTAAAGGAGCTCCCCAACCAGTTCAGAAATACTTGTCAAGCAATTTCTAGAAGTATAGCAAACAAGTCACTGATAATCTTTCCTTTACAAATGAGACTTGTCTTTCAAAAAGTTCAATGCAATCATTGTGTGTGCTTTTGGAAAAGCACCTTGTGACATTTAAGATTACCCAAAAAGCGCAGTGCTGGAGGAGGGAGACAAAGTTTTATCAGTAAAACATACAGCTTTATAGTCTGAGAAATGCCAAGTATGTATGTTTTACCCTTGAGTTTGCTTTAACACAGTGTGGGTATTATCACTATGAGCTGATTTGATATCTGAAAAACTCTCCAGGTAACATAAAAGCATGTTTTCAGATGTGCCAGCACTGTAACAGCTCTGCTTATGGCACACAAGTTGACAGTGACAAAACAGGGAATAGGAAAACTTTCTCTTTATTCCATTTGATCAGGAAAGATCTCAAATCAGTCAATGGGTTATGCTTGCGCTACCAAGGTAAGCAATTTTCCAAACACTCTAGCTTTAAAGCTGCAGCTGTCCTACATGCAGGATTCTTGAAACCTCACTGGAATGCTACATTTTTTTAGGAAATAATTACATGTTTTTTTGTTATTTTCCTTACTCTGCTCTCAGTTCTGATTCCAGAGGGTTTGTTTTCCCTTGCCCCAAATGACCCATTGCCACTACCACAAGCTAAAATTACACATAGCTGGCACGTACTCTGAGAAACATGAAGAATCATTTTTAATGTGATTTGCTTTTAAAGGCAAACCAGCAGTTACTAATCAGTTGACCTATTTCTACTCTAATTTACCGTACTTAAACACACAACCCAAAAAACCCTCTTCAGAAATGAAAAGCCACCTCAAAAACTTAACCGGTGAAGAGAAAGAGGTAAAGATGCCATTAACTACCGAAGTCCTTGGGGCAAAGAAAACCGGTATTTAGAAATACAATTAACTATAACAGAAAGAAGAAAAGAAAGGAAAAGCTTAGGGAAAAGATCCAGGTCATGAGGATGGTATTTCCAAATTTTTTAAAGCTGCAACGCAACATTCCCAGTCTGGGAAAAACACGTTCCCTGCCCTCACGGCAACCTCGCCACAGAGATGCCAGTGGACGTTTATCTCCTCTGCCAGTTTGTCATGTCCCACACCCCCAAACTCAGAGACTGCTCCTCCAAGCAGGCACCAAGATTCCCATGTGTCTGAAGGAAGACTGGCAGAACTAATGACGTTGCTTACAAAACGTGTCCCTATGGGCATTAGCAAAAGCGTCTACTTTAATATTTTTTTCACCTACTTGTACCTATTTTTTTTTTAAATACTTTCTCCTTGAGCAGGCCATAGAAAGAACCTAATCAGTTCCTCTTTTCTTTGCTGGCACAGATCCTGGTCCCAGTGCTGGGGCTGGCGAGATGCCTGTGATTTCAGTGGGAAAAGGATCAGGCCCAGTCCTGCAAATGTTACTCATGCAAGTACTCAGCTCCACCCTTTGTTTCTCACATCATTCCACACTCTACTACTTAAAAAACAGGGACAAACTGGAACTTTGGAGGGAGCCCGGCATCCAGCACATGGCCTCTCATGCCTTCTCATTTCTGCCCCTCAAAGCTCTTTGTCACCGCTCAGCTGGGGACTGATAACACGCAGCATTTCGCACCTAGGACTGTCAACATCAGGCCATTTGCAAGAGGATCTTAGCAGGAGCCATGCACTGACATCTTTGTCAAGGACCACGGCTCTTCTGGCCTGTGAGAAAGTCAAAAGTCAACAAAGCCATCTCCAATACTGTGGCATTTGCTCTTTTTCTTAAATTCCCTGTTCCTGGAGTCATGTTTCTTCTTGAGAAACTTGGCTTTCATTTAAAAACTAATCCTTCCGGGCTCCCATAATTGCAGAGGATAGACAGAAAATCTGGCTTCAGAGGTTCCCAAGAGAAAAAGCCAGTAAACAAATAAAAAGAACTGGAAGTTTTTCTTGGTTTTATGTCATTTGTTGATTTTTTCTTAACATCACTATTTTAAGCAATTCTCTTTTTTTTTAATGTCTTCACAAATTATTTTTGAATGCTTTAGAATGGCAATTTGCTCTGATTTAAATCTGATTCAGACTGCCATCACTGAAGATTAAAAGAAAAATGTTTCTTCCCTTGTTTGTCAGCATTATCAAATATTCATTAATTATATTTTTATATCTATTCATTTATAGTAATGCTTTAAGCCTCTTTATTGGATTAGAGACATACTTGGGAAACAAAGTCCATTCCCAATCTAGAAAACCCTCAAGGCAACTAAGAGACTTGGATCTCATTTTATGCTTATGAAGCTGGTGTAGGAATTGTAAATATATACCTATGAGACAGCCTAGATTGGGCAAGAAAAGCTGACTGCTGCCCCTTTGCAATTGGACAATTTACAAATACGTATGTAATTGGCTTTAGTTGCTGACCTGTGTAATGTGCACTATTTCAGTATTTCCGACTCAAACAAAATTATGCTCATGAGAAAAATGTTCAGTTTGCATTATTTCAATATTTTACTTATACAGATCTCTACACACACAAACACAATTTTTATTTTTTTTTTTAACCACACTTTCTGCATTCAGGAGAGCAAGATATGCAGTTTAGACAACTGCAGATGTTTAAGAAGAAATGCTTACAATGCTTAAAGAAAAGGAAAGAAAGAAGATAATTGTGTTTGCTTAATGTCTACGTATTTTATGCACGTGGGTGCAAGAGCGTACTAGCTGTAACCCTCACTTTGCATTGTTGACTAAAAAAAAAAGACAGAGGAAAGAATGAGACTTTCAGTGCAGCTGGGTCAGCTCGTACCACGGGACTCCTGTCTGGCACTGGCGTGGCCCAGCTGCACAAAGTATCTTACACCAACGTCATGACCCAGCTCCTACAAATGAGGGCTCTTGCACAGTGCTAGCAATCTCTAGCAACAGGCTGTCGGGGCTGTAAATATGCAGCCCTGTCTTGTCCCCGGCCACCTGGAACCATGCCTGGCTGAGTAAAGTTCCTGCTTGTGGACTGGCACCAACTGAGATGTCGATGCATCCCAGAATTTATGACTCTCTCAACTTTGGCTGCTTACAATAACCTTCCTCATAAAGCGGCATCGGATGGGCTGGGCTGTCAGTGCCAGGTGCACCAGTGCGGAAAGGCTTCCCCCACCCCTGAAAGACATCCCAGGCGTTTCTCCCTGTGCACCCAGCCCCAAGAGCCATCCTTTTCCGTGACCCGCTGTCATAAAACAAGCTGCCTACAGAGAAATAGTCACAAGGAGCTATTTCACGTTATTTTTTTTTTTACAGGAATTCAAGCCTGGGCTCCCTAAAACACTCCCATGAAGGCCTTTGAATTGGCCTCTTAACGAATTATATCACCACACCAAAATGAAAATTCTGTTTATTTATTTTTTTTTTAATGCCAGAAGTGAGGGGCAGGAGGTTGCAGAAGAGATTTTTCAGCAGCAAAAAATTAAACAAACAAAAAATCCCGCACCAACATTGCAGCAAGCTTTGAGACAACTTCAGTATAACACATTTGACTCCAGGTCTACTCCTGCCAGCTAAACAGGAAAGCTACAAGTTACGTTGGTGAAGTCAGGCTTGGGATCCAAGGCTGGACTGTTCTGCCTACCCCTCTCAGCCTTCTGGGTTCTTGCTGAAGCTTTATGAATTTTAGGGGAAAAAAATAGGAAACTGGTATCCTGGACCTTTATGAGAAAAGTATCAACGACTGAAGAAAATGTAGTTTGGTTTTGGTGCACAGACAAGTGAATGAGAGTCAAGGATGAACTTCTGAGAAAAAGAACAGCAACATGCACTGCCCTAGCCCATCAGGTGATGGAAGATCCAGCAAGAGAGCCTAAGGAACTGCCACTGCCATGAAAACAGTGAGATGGTGCAGACAGGGTGCCTAAGCTCAGGGGAAAGATGGGCCAAGATAAAAGTACCAGGAAAACACAAATGCTATCAGGACTGACTCCACGTTTCTACACCTGCAAAACATTCCCATGTGTTAACAGTAAAGCATGGACTTTTACTTAAGATTTTAATACAGACCAAACAAGAGTAAGTCATGCAGAAATTTAAAATTACCAAGTCCTTTCCTTCTCAACTCTCCTCGAAGGACTTCAGTTTAACTTAAGCATAAAAGACATCTGAGGCATTGAGACTGTTTCTCAGTGGTGAAACTATAATTTGGGGGCAAAACAAAGACAATCTTACTCTTCTGGAAAATACCTGTTCCCTTTTACAACTGTAGCAAAAAGTTCCTGTTTGGGGTACACATGAACCCAGAAGACTGATTTGTTTACAATGCAAAAAAATAACGTATCAGTCAGTGCTGAGAAGTTAGGAACTGTCAATTGACCTAGCCATGACTCCACAGGGAGCATTTTTCCCAAAGACAAACTTCAAAGAATTTTCAGATACTGAATGCAAGTCTTTTTTTTTTTATTGTTATGATGATTTATTATGATGCAGGAAGATCTGAATAACCTTTTCCTGGCTTGTTCTTGAATTTTAAACTTAATGAGATTAGAAAAAAATAAAACAGTAATTTTTTCCATTCCCACAGAGGACCTTTTTCATGGGATCTCTGGAAAATGTTTACATTTAACCAAGTGCAGCCTTTCAACCAAACATTCCCTAGGATTAAACTAGTATTCATAACAACAAAGAGAAAATTTTGCAGTAAGTACAAATCCTTCCTCCTCTAAACTGCAACAGTCTTGAGGACTTGAGGAACTGCAGGACTGTTCAGTTCTGCAAAATCCAGCAAAAATCTCCAACCAAACAAGTGATAAAACACTTCAAACCCTCCCTCCATTCTCTTTTTCTCCTTTTGTATGTTTCAGATCATCCTGATTTTTCTATGCAGAAAAATCTGAAAGTGTGTTCTCCCACACTTCCATATCTTCTTTCAATTTTTTTTTCTGCTGTAGATGTTTTTCTGGGAATATGGACATAATTAAGGAGAGGACAACTCTTACACCCATTTTCTCACAGGGAAAACTGCACTCCAATTCTGATTTCTCCCAGAGTGGTTGGAGTCAACAAAAACCTCAGAGTAACTGAGCTATTCTGGTGGAAACTTCAGAGAAAAAAAAAAAAAAGAATTAGGCTATGGCCTCACTGCAGAAATAGATTTGTGATGTATGCTTAGGCAGTGCCATTTTTCATCCATGCACTAATAACAATACTCAGCTTGAATATTCCACAAATTCCTTAAGGTCCTGATGCCTCTTCCTGGGACTAGTTCTTCGTTAAATTTAATGACTCCTTAAAACAGAAAAGAGAAAGTGGCAATACCACCTGCTAGCATGAGTGAGAGCTATCTAGGTAAACTTGGTCAAAAAAATTATACTGGAAACTTCCATGACATTTAGTGGGATAGTAAATATTATCTTGCACGCACACACTCGTGCACACACAAAAGGAAAAAAAAAAAACCAACCTGTTTAAAGACAAATTCCTGTCTTCCCCTTACAGTCCTCCCCACCCCCCACCCCAAAAATGTGATTTACCAGAAGGAGCTCACAATGCTGCTCTGGCTGAGAAAGTACACTGAGAACTTCACAGCGAGCCCAAAATAGCTTAAAAAGAGGAAATGGGTGGGGGTGAGGTTCTTTCTTCTGCTCACAAAGGACTTCACCAGCCGATATAGATCAAGTAAAAACAGTCCTGACATGCAGAGCAGCACTTGGTGACAGTCCTCCCCTCTTTTCCCAGTCTGGTCTATTTTAAGATCACATCACAGGAAACTTGGCAGCTACATGTTTCCGAAAGTTGCCCCTGCCGCTTCCACAAGTTCAGATCGTTTGTAAGGCCACAGCTCACAGCACAGAATATTCTGAGGGGACAGAAAACGTACTGTTGGGGTGCTGAAGGCAAGTCATTCAAATAAAGAAGACAATTATTGATAATTAAGTGAAGTTTAAAACATGTTAGCTTTTCAGTACTGTATTACTGTTTTTCAAATAAATGGTACATCTACTTGAGCTGTACAAGCACTAATAGTACTTGTGATGGACACCGTGTGTCTGCTCAAATAAAGAAGTTCTCCTCATCAAGAGATTCAGCACTGTGGGCTGTACCTTGATCGTTTTGTCATGGACTCTCTCTCACCTTCATAAAATTTTTTCCAGAAAAATTTAGCACTGTCAATTACAAATAAAATAAGGACACATGCAAACACAGAAACAGGAACAATGAACAACACAGTTGTTGCACATGAACCTCAACTCTGATGCCCATTAAGCATGCAATAGAATAAACGTTAATGGCATGGTCTGATTAGAGAAACTGATGATAATTAAAATACTAACAAAAATGTAAAAGCACATAAACACGGCTAATGACTTCACCCTGCATGATAAAATCATCCATACGCACAAAAACAGCAACGGGAGACGAAGCGGGAGGTTTCTGTAGCTAGGAAAATGAACAGTCGTTATAACTGAGAAAATTATTTTCAAAACCCTTGGTTTTAGTATTTTATAACTGTATCTTTTACAAACACCAAAGCTTCACAGTCCCCCTTGTTCAAAGAACTAAGTTTCTGAGTAATCTGAGCTCAAAAAAGTCATTGAAAAATCATTCTGCAGGGGAAAGACATAGTATTTAAGCCCAATAGATTAGAACAGCCAAATAGATGTTTATCTCTCTTTCCAGAATTTATTTCTGGATATGGGAAGAGCATTCTCATCCCCAAAAGTCAATTTTGAGACACCTGTAAATAACTTAAAAACAGGTCCTCAAGTTCAGTCTGTACACTGATTATTGGAACACGGTAAATCTTGAGCAGCAATCTATTAAAAAAATAACGATTAATATTGTCTATGAAGAAAGAGAAGAGGTGCAAGCCCTTGCCCCTTTATGATGTGTAAAACTACATGAAAGCTTTCAGGGAATTTCACATGGTTTACGTTTTGTATTTTTAGTGACATCTGCTTCAAAAGGCAGGCCACCAGAAGAAAGGCGTATTAGATCTCTTCTTGCAGAGTTCACTTACTGCTCCCATGCTGAATATCACTGCCCCCTCATGCTCTCTGTTCAGCTTCCACACACAGACAGATTAGCTTAAACTGCTGTAAATAACTCCTACTTGCTATTCTTGAGCCCTTTATTCCAGGCTGCTCTATTTTCTTAAACTGTACCTGAGTCACCTTCATGTGTTATCCTCAGCACGCTGGGAAACTTTAGGTTTAGTAAACAGGTTAAGCAAATGAAAAGATTAGTCAGTATTGTGCTTCAGATGGATGCGAGATTACACTGAAAGCAAGGATATTAACAAAATTAAGAAAGAAAGGTTTCCAGAATCCTTGCACTAATCTAAATAGTATGTTCTGCACAGAAAAGAAACCACAGCCAGGTTTTGTGCTCCAGTCTTTTTGACCCTGGTACTGAAGATCATTGCCAATCCTACCTGCTCATTGAGCAAACTGGGTTTTTCAGTTGCCATACAGACTAGATGGCATGGATATTACAAGTTCCCTATAACTGAAAGTAGAGAAATTGGAAGGAAGATAAATTCAAGTGGCAACTAGACAATACTAGTTATGGAAGACAGAATAGCACAAAAGATTAGATTTACTCCTCACCATGTGTTCACGTGTATCTCTACAGCAAACAGCATGAAATTCAATATACTTAAATACTCTTCTCACCACATAAAAGAACTAAGGCAAGTTAAAGTAAGCTGAATTAAGAATGAATTTAAGAAAGGNAAGTAAGCTGAATTAAGAATGAATACTGACATTTAAGAAAGACTCAACATTTCTTCATTCATTTTTGTGGGTTCCCTCCCCTCAAGCAAACATGCTAGTGACACCAGGGCATGACAAGCCATCACCAGTTCGAACTCAAAGCTTACCAGGGACAAAAACATCAGGTAGGAAGCAAAATGATCCAACCAGTATGGCAATGGATAGAAAATCTACAGAGTCTTGGAAGCAATCCAGTCTCTTCCATTCTTCTCCGTACCTCTGTCCCAAATCGGTCCAGCCCTCATACCTCCATTTTTGCACTGGCCATGAGATCAGCCATGAGAGTTATTTATCTGCAAAAGCACTTTATACACAATTCTAGAAAAAATCAGTACAAGAACTTCTTATTCTTATGTCCTAAAAATAATTCTTCACATGAGCTGGCTTTACAGTCTTACTTTCTCCTTGTTATATGGTCCCTCAGCATGAACGTGTTCAGGTTCTGCTATGCCATCATCTCAATATTAGAGGCAGCATCCATCATCTTGGATCATTAACAGATCAGCATCCTCAGGAATGAGAAGGGGAAGGAATGGAAAAGATAGAATGATTTCTCCCCTGAAAATGACTTCTTCTGAATAACAGTGAAAATATCTTGAATGTAAAATCTGATCAAGCAGAACAGAAACTGGCTGAAGTTTTCAGACTGAAGAGCTACAAACTAACAAAATGTCTGCTGCCAGTAACCCAGCCCTCTAAAAATTTTCTGATGCAGTCCTTCAACTGTGAGATAAGGTGATTATTACAACAACTCTTTACACATACAGAGCCCACGCAGCCACACGCTGAGCTGAAAAAGTTTTTCCAATTCAGTGGCATCAAAGTAAGGAAACCCCCACACTGGTGCCACTGCACTTAGCAGCACGGCACCTATGACTCCCCATGGTGTCACATGCAGCCCCCGCACATCGTGCGACCGTACCTAATTAAAGTTTCAGTGGATGTAAAAGGTAAAGGGTAAGGAGAGAAACAGCCACAGCGAGATGAACTCACTGTCCTGAGCGCCAGCGAAAGGCAAGTGGCAAAGCCAAGAAGAAAACCCAAGGCTGTATCTACATGGCTGTAAAAGCCTGACTTCTGGAGAAGCCGTAGGCACAATGCACATCGCCTTGCACAGCATGGATGCACTCCTTGCCTTCAATATACAACACTCATTCCTTGTCTGTCCTTTCTCCCAAGCCATGCAGAATGTCATAGCATCTTCTCAGCTACCTGGACTGCCATCTCTCTCTCTTCCCCCCCCCCCCCCCCCCAAACGGCACACAATATTTTCATGCAGTGAGCCACATTTTCAGAAGTTTTCGGGATCCAGAAATGTTGGTCCTTAAAAGAGCTTAGCACTTTACATTTCCTGAATATGTAATGACATATCTACAGATCTGTTTTGGTCAAAAATCTAACCTCGGTAACCTCTCTGGAGGTTACATCAATACACACACTAAAAAAAGTTGTTTAAACCTTTTCCGTCCTGTTAAAAAAGAAAAAAAGAGGCTTAAAATATTGTTCTAGCTTTTAATAACAACTGAAAGTTAAAAACCAAAACCTAAATCTCTCCTTGAACTCAAACAAGTGCCCCTTCACAGTAAGCACCAGTGAAATTCTCGCAGGGATGCCACCGACTCTGTATAACTAACTTTTATGGTGTCTCTAACCTTTTGAGCTTCTTAGCTAGCTCAAGGCACGCTCAGAGCTATGTAGTGTATCAGTCTAGCTTTCACACATGTATGCTTTTTTTTAATAACAATTTTTTAATGGTATAAGGCTGCTTTTCAAAGATGTTTCCTGTTGACTACTCAGGAAACAGTGGATCCTCATCATCTCTAAAAACTAGGCCATAGATGACTTTAGAGCTGAGCTGATGCTCACTGAGATGACATCTTCTGCACAGTTACAAAAGTCAAAGTCTTCCAAAACCAAACAACGGATCAGGGAAAAACTAGGTCGCAACATTAAAACCTAAGGTACTCTGTCTACACAAAAACATTAACAGCAAAAAATCCTAAAAATCTGGCTAACTTTAATGTATTAGCAGTCACATTTTAAAACACACCCTATTTTCCTAACAGAGATATGTCTCGATAAGGTGAAGGATCTGTTCTTCAGCTAGGGTTTATCAAGAAGAAAATAGCCAGTGGAATAAAAGACAAGGAATGCAGCATTTGTCCCACCATCTCAGCCCCGACATATGTCGGCAGGAGCTGCAGAGGTGGCTGTTAGCTGGGGAGGAGCACCTGGGGCACCACCAAGAGAAGGGGGAAGGCAGGTCCTGGGGACACCTGCAAAGGGAGAGGCTCTGCTCTTGCAAGGGAAAGTGCTGTGGGCAACCTGGTCAGCTGGAACACCTGTCACTGAGCGGTGACTGAAATGGCGAAATGCAACATCAGCAGACAAGGAGCAAAGAAGAAAACCCAGCAAGCTAGGACAGACATCACTAGCATTCTGCACAATGTCTGTCCACTCCTCTTTAGCCTGGCTGGTGAAACTGGGTCCTCACTGCAGGCACAACTGCTGGGGACCTTCTCTGCTTCTTCCCCTGTAGTGTGCTGGAGGAGGCATGTAGGTTTAGGCAGCTTGAGGAGCTAGCTGGAAGGCTTTGATGGGGGGGTAGGGAAAGGCATTGATCATGTTTCCTTATGAAATACGTTAAGTTTTACTCAAATTATTAATTTCTTTATTAAGGGACTTTGATTTATGTTTATTTACCCCCAAGGTGACGGTTCGGTCCCTCCCTCTTTCCCTGAACCCAGAGAACACCTTTATTTCATCCCGGCTTCAGCAGGACGCCCTTGCGAGAGCAGCCAGCGGCAGGGCGTGCGGCCGCGGCCGGCGGCCCGCCTCCCACCGAAGGGGGCAGGGGTGGCCGGGCGGCCCGCCCGGGCGAGGAAACCCAAGGGCGGCGGGCCGGCCGTGAAACCCGCCGCTGGCGAGCACAGAGCCCGCGCCCCGGCGCCGGGGACACCTGCCGGCCAACGGCTGCCAGGGCGGGAGCGCCCCGCCGCTCGGCCCGGCCCCCGCCGCGGCTGGCTTTTTGTGGAAGCATGACAGCCGGCCTCGGGGAGGGGGGAGGGACACGGAGGGACGCGGGGGCCTGGCAGGACGCGAAGGCGCGACGTGGCGACGGTTGTTAAGGCATTGACAACAGTGCGATCAACAGCGCGGCGGGTGCGCGGGGAGCTGTGACGCCCCGGGTTTTTATAGCCGCCTCATGATGTCAGCGAGCCGCGCTGGCCGCCGCGCACGGAAATAGCCCGGCCCTGCGAACCCGCGGCCGTAAATCCTTTGGCAGGCCTACGGCGAACGGTTATTTTTGAACGGCCCGAGCAAGATACAACTTGAATCGGGGGAAGAGTAGCTGATTTACAGCCGCTTTAAGGTCAATTTGCTTCTCTACGGAAGGGTAAAAAGGCTTCTTAGCGTGCGCAGGAACATTTCAAACGAGGGAGCCTGGCCCCGCTCCCAGGAAGGCGGCCGGCGTGTGCCCTTCCAGCGCCGCCCTGCTGCCACCGACCCACCGCTGCAGGCGGCGGCTGCAGCTTCTGGGCAGGAACAAGACGCAGAGCAGGCGATGCGGGTTCCCACCCGTGCCATCCCCGCCGCGGAGCAGCCCCTGCCATCCCCCGAGCTGGCACGCTTCGCCCCACGGGCCGTGTGCCCTCCCAGAGGGGCTGGCCCTGCGTGGCAGCCACAGCTCGCCAGCCCCCTTGGGACAGGGAAGTGGTGGGCAGCTTAGGCCACAGAACTGGCTCAGGGCTTTCCAGCCTCGCTCCGGAAACTGAGCGCTGCATCCTCTCCGAAAGCTGCTTCGCCTGTTCCAATCGGGCCTTCTGGCCAAAGCCTCCATACCTGGACGGTAAAGATGCGTGAGAAAGCCCCGCTTGCTTCAGCTCACACTGCCACACCATGCCTTAGGAAAACAAGATGTGGAATCCTGCAAACCCCGAAATTAATGTAGTGAGCTACAGCAAAAGCCTTGACAATCAAACTTCTCTTCCAACAAAGCAGTAACAGTATTTTTCTACCCTGCTGTGGCAAGGCCCTGAGTCATATTTACCCTTTTTTTTCCTCTTGTTAAAAAAGGAAAAAGAAAAGAATTAGGAACATTTCTGAAGAGCAGAAGATTGGGTATCTTTAAAAAATAACAGTATTTCGATGCAAATATAAACTCATCATAAGCTTCCTGAAGCACACACAGCATGAAGGCAGTATCACTGCGGAGAAGGTATCTGCTTTCAAGGGGATTTGCTTTCTCATCAAATGCTGGACCAGGTCCAGACCAGCCAGAGGATAACCACCCTCTAACCTCCCTGCGGAGACTCACAGAGATGAGACTGAAGGCAGTATCATTTCTGACAGAAATCAAATCCTGGCTACTGCACTGCTGGGAGCACTACAGACAAGAAGAAAAAAAAAATAAAAAGGAATTAAAACAATTCTGTGGAGCTCATTTAGATAATACCTTGTCAAAGGACCTGATATGTGAACACGTTCTATATTTACTAAATGCCTGCAAAAGTTAAGTGTCTGCTAGCATAAAATTCAATTTTAACAAATGGGAATGTACAAATGTTAAAGCTGACCAGTAATAAAACAGCTCAGTTACATGCCCAGGTTAACCAAGCTAAATAATATGTCTAGTCAAATCGTACATAGCGCCATGGAGAGCATTAAAAAAATACAATTTCTTCAAATTTCCATCAGTTCATATTGCAGCACTAGCATCTCAGAGGACAGGATAATTCCTAGCAAGATGTCTCCAAAGATTCAAAAACAAGTGACCTTAATGGAAGCTTATGAATATTAGGATATTGCATTATAGGTGCTGGGTACGTGTTCAGTACCTGCTTCTTGATATGATGCACCCAGCGACACACAGAAGAAAATCCCAGGACAGATTGATGAACAGCTTCTAGGTACTCCCCATCTTGCCATTGCCATTCTGTTGCAGTGGTAGAAATGTTTGAGCAGCTACACAGCAAACTGGATCAGAAAAATGATAAGCAATTCTTGAGCGCCAGCAAAGCACAGGAGGCAGCACAAGAATGGGAGCAAAGTGACTGCACAAGGCAGCAACTGCTCAAACAGTTTTGCCAATATGGCCAATAAATGAGTAATCTTCATATATTGTTTTCAGGGCCAGTGAGCTCTAAGATTGTCCCAAAAGCAGCAGCATCTGCATTGTGTTGGACCCACAGAGATCCTTAGACGTGGCTGGACTGTTTGTGAAAATATGTCTAGACTACAAGAAAATGTAATGTTTTAAAATGTCCTGGTTGGCCCATTCTAGCTGTAATACTGGCAACCCAGACATGAATATGCCAAACCCAAATGACAGTCAGATATAAAATAATGACATTACAAAAACATTAGATACAATTTCTTTTTCAACTGATACCATAATTTCTACTCCTTTAAGTCACAGTTTAAAATACTTCCCACTAGAATCTTGGTTTTGCTGTTTTGTAGCATTTGTAGCAGAAACATGAAGATTGGTCTGAAGAATGTATGAACAGTAATGTCTTGTCAGTAAAAGCACCAGCAAAGGCAGTAGAGCAAAATTACGAAGAAAAACCCCCAAAAACATTTTGATAATCACGGACATGACTGACGGCAATCAAACAGGTCAGCAGTGAGGACTGTGGTGTTTACATCAGGACCAGGAAGTTTGTGCCCTAGGAAGCCTGCAGTGTGGATTAGCAGAAGACCCTGACAGAAGGAGGAGAGCAAGGTTACACCATGCCACACGTGCTGTTCCTCTTCCTATTCTCCCAACAGGGAAGCTGACTAGCCATAAAGACACCCATAGCAGGCAAACCCAGGAAACAAGTTGCAAACTAAGATTCACCTAGGCTGAGGTAAGCAAGATTCGTAAGTGAAAGGACACACCATAATAATGTGCTTGACTGACAAAGAATAGAGAAGATCTAGCCCAAAAATAGGGCATCGCTGATGCAGAAGTTAAGCAACGTGGTGGCATCTTGGTGGCTGATGTCCCTTCCCCTCTAGGTGTACACAACTGATCCTGGCCAGATCACTTCTTGGGCATGCATCTCTTCCAGCTTAAAACCATGGGGGTTGTGAGACTGGGCATGAAATTGGTAAGAGAACAAGTGTGGGACGCATCAGTTTTGTTTAAAACAGGCATCATCTTCTCTTCCCACAAGGTCTCACAAAGGGGTTTTTTGTGTCAATTTCCTTGTCACTATGTGTTATGATTAAAGCTGAGATTCTTGGATAATCACTAGAATCTCTAAGCTGAAATTTGCAGAAAACTCAAACATGCAATAAAATCACAAGAACTAGCAGGCAACACTGCTAATAAAACATTTTTAACACTCTGGCACATAAAAAAGGGCAAGCCAGTGATGGAGAACACCAATGCTGTTTATTTTACCTAGTTAACAAATTTTAAAGTATAATTAGCTCTATAAGAGTGTTTAAAGAGTATTTTCTAGAAAAAGCCCTTACTTTCTTCCCTGTTTTTAAATGCCCTTCTTGTGCTCCATAAGAAGTTCCATCAGCAGTGCAAGTCAGCCTAGGTTTAGAGTCTGAATGTATTGTAATATTTGCATAGAGACAAACTTTTCTGAATACGAGAGGGCAAGGAATATACAGTAATTGTGGCCTGCCTCTAAAAATGGGGCAGATTTACCAGAGGGGACAGTACTTACAACACATCAAGAGACCTCTCAGTGTTAGTGCTCTGCCATCACATATCTCTGTGGGTTCTTTCTCTGCCACCACATCCACAAAAATCTAGGGATGTTTGCCTAGGAAAGGCAACTCTTCATCTGATACAGAATTCAGGAGGTAATGCAGTGGACTATTAATATTTGAGCCAAACATTAGGAAAGGCAAGAAAAGGAAAAATAGAAAGGAACGGGGCAATCCTGTAGGAGAGACAACCCGAAGCTCCTCTAGATCTGCAGTTTCCTCCTAGAATTAAAGCAAATGTTTATCTGAAAATAAATTGACTTTTATGTTGAAATGAGTTGCTCTCACAGATTTGAGGGGGTGAGTGTCACATCAGTACAGCCACCGCTGGGAAACCACTCTGCTAACGCTTTACTGGGAATCCTCCCAGTACAGACTAGCTCTAAGATTTGGTTGTTTCTGCACAAGTATACTTGATTCACTTACAAGTGTGATTGGTATGTAAACAGTTTACATCAGCACAGCCTGTAATGCAGACAAATTCCGGTGGTATAGAAGTTTCTCTGTGATGCTGCTATAGCTGTTCCCACGTGGGAATACTCTGACACTGGACAGAGTACACCAATACTGAAATGAAACTATGTTGCATTATTTTCAAATTAATGTGTTGCTGCAGTGCTGCAACATGCCTGCTTCTGAATGCTAGTTGCTCTTCAAGCACCAGTTGCTGTTTTCTGGGATTTATGACTGAAAGGGTAAAACCAAAGAAAACTAAAATAGATCTCCAAAGGATATTAATAGTTCCTTCAAGCTCTGCCACATTCCAAATCTTATTATTACAGAAAAATATTCCTACGGTCAGTAATAGATACAGTTTCCTCAATTTAAACCTTTTCCCCACAAAGTAAATTCTAACTCATTAGGCAAGTATCTCATATCTCAAACACAACCATCCATGCAGATGAGAAGGGGGTGATAATTTTCCCCATCTGCAGATATATTTAAAGTACAGCTGAAAATTTGGGCCATTGTAAATGTATGTGCATGCCACTGTTTTGCATACATTGGGCTGATGCCCTGGAAACACGGCAATGCCCAGCAGCATCAGTGGGAACTGAGAGTTCTCAGCATTTGTCAGAACCGAGCCCTTCTTACGTGTGGGTATGAACATATTCACTCACACAGAGAGAGGTTTTGAATAAAACACAGATGGTGGACAGTAATTTCCTATTCATCTGGACATTCTGTGAGATTACATTCCTGACTATAGTTTTAACATTCTAAATTAAGATTTTGTAGTTCATTTAAACATAGTTCATTTATTTTCTAAAGATTCTGGTTCTCAGCAAATGAAGAAAACACATTCCCGCAAAGCCAGCAGGCCAATCATTATATTAACACTCTCACACTTGCAGATAACCTTTAAGGAAGCTTTACCTATTTATATCACAGCTATGAAAACATCCAAGAAGCATATTAATTAATAGTGATAATAAAAAATAAAGCCTTCGGTCATGTGTTCCATTCAATCACTTACACCATATATTTTTAAAATGAACAAAATACATTTGCTGTTTGCCGGGGGAATTATTTTAAGATCCTGGTGTCCCTTAGAATCTCTTCTCACGTCTTTAGATGTCTGCCTTTCGCTTGCACGGACTGAAATGTCTAGACATCCAAATTAAGGAGTGACCAATCACCGACAAACTGATCCCTCTGTGTACAAGGTCAGCACTACAGAGGCACACGCGCACACACACGCACACATACTTGTAGCAGGCACTGTGCAGGAGACCTTTATTTGTGCACAAAAATATTGATGTTGCTAAGTGATCCGCAGGCGTCACTTGCCCTAAGTCTTTGTGTTTGTTTATTACTGTATCTTCTTCACAAAGTAAACAATGCAACGGTGGTGCAGAGATAGAAGAACCCATCTAAATTAAAACAGCTATGGGATGTAATTTATTATGTCTCTATGATATCAACCTATTACTTTTTTTCCTGATTTTGTTTCATTAAGTCAGAAGGAAAAAATTTAGGAGGAACTTGAAAACACACACGTCCTGAACAGTCCCAATCATCCTACTTTCCTTCAGTTAAACAACAAAAAGAATTTATTTGCAAAGGTCCCTCTGCATCTTAAGCTTACTGCACCAGATTTAAGGAATTTTTTTTTGAAGTTAAAATAATGATCCTGTATTAAATTCCTATGTCTAGTCAATTGGAATAAGAGGCAACCTGAAAATAGTATCTCGTGACATCACATGATAAGCGTGAATACACTTGCCTTATCTAAAAATTCAGTCCCATTCCATTCAGGTCTGGAATCCAAGTTTCTATTTTAAAAAAACATTTTAAAAGTCACCTCAAAACAAACACACCCCAGCTTTTTAAAGTCATCACAAATTAAAAAACTGGTATCTTTGGTGGTACTAGGAGTAGGTTTCTGGAAACACAAGTGTTCATGACAAGGGTCCTGTCTGGAGTTTTCAAAATAAGATGGTTTTCTTGACTCCAGGGAAAGCAGAGCATGGAGAAGCTGGGTTTCCATAATCACCTCCTTTAGCTAGCCTTCAAGGTGCCCCCAAAGTGCTGCAGACCCCCAAGCTTGTAAGCCCTCTTGCTCCAATGCAGCCCCCCATGTAAGATCCCCGGGAGCCCTGCAAACGCAGGTCCCCAGAGGCGACCGTCCTGCCTGCAAGCATACTGGGAAGAAATCAGCCCGGTCTCTTCCTGGAAGCTTCCAGATTTCCAGAAATTTTTGGTCAATATGGCAGACCATTAGACCGCAAACCCTTTTTTTAACATTAAAATATTTTATAGAGCTTTGCCATGTCATAAAAGAGACGCCACTGGGGCGAGGCCACTCACCCTCACCTACATGTACAAAGATGACTACCAATGGCAACTGGCTGTGGCAAGCACAGCTCGAGGAACATTTCCGAACCTTTTACACCCTACCTGAATACCAAAAGCCTGCACAGCAATATACAGATGAAAATGAACTGGGAACTAATGTAAAACAGTAATTCAAGTAACTTGTTTCTCTTTTTGTTCTAGGTTACTCCAAGTCCTGTAATAAATCACAAGACAGGTGTGAACGTCTGGGTTTAATTGTCATGTACGTACAAGCTCCTCCCAAACTTTGTTTCTCTCTCTCCCACTGAAACAACAGTGAGTTTACAAAACCAGTATTCTGCCAAGTGACTGCCTTTTGGAAGTCTTGATACATAACCATACCCAAAAGCAGTGGCTGCTCCAAACTGTCTTCTGTTCAGTCAGACAAATCACACATGGCAGCAGTCGGTTCAGCAGGAAACTGAAGGGACAGGACAGCTCGGTCCCTTCCTCCCTACATCAGTAATTTGCTGTATGAGTCACTGGCCCTTTCTGTCTCAGTTTGTCCATCTGTACAATGTTAATAGTAACGATACCTTCCAAGCAAAAAGTGCTGCTTTAAACTCCAGAGATCAAAGACCAGAAATGTTCCCGTTCCAGACAAAAGCAATACTTTGCCTTAGTCCAAAACTGCTCGCACAGCCAGCACTGGAAGCAGACCATTCCTGCAGTAATCATAAGGGAAATGTGTTAACCCTTATCCACCAAATCAATAGTTCCCATTAAAGCATTATTTCTGCAGATGTACTCCGGACAAATACTTCAGTTGTGGGGTGGGGAAAGAAGAGGGAACAAGGACATAAATAGAATGTGTTTTCTTCAGAAAAGCTGTATGTTAATTAAAAATATTATTTTCTAACAGACTTCTATTTGTAGGAAGAATGAGACGCTGCAGACAACGGGCCTTAACAGTAATGGCACTACTTCAAAGGACCTGACTTGCCTTCAACTACAATGTGACCTCTCAGGCAATCAGCACACGCTGTGAAGAGCACATAGCTTAATCACACATGAACTTATTTATTTTACTTCTTCTTCCTCTTTTCTTAAAAAGCATTTTACAGCTCACTAAAATCGTAATTGTCCTACTGAACATTCATGCTTCTGATTTTGTCTGTCTAGAAGAGAAAGCTTATTTACAAACAAACCTTGCAGGATGGAAAAATTGCAAGGAAGAAAATATCAAGTCAGACAAGTATGACTAGAAACTCAGATGTAAAAAATTCAAATATTTCAAAAGATGTCTTGATAGGCATATTCCCACCTCATTCCAAGCAAATAAGATTAGCACATATTACTGAGAATTTTATGCTTCAGTAGAAGGCCCTAATTATATTTCACACTGCCCTGAAGATTCCTGTAATATACACACATCTTTAATGTGGAATTTTATATCCTATTTATAGCATATTGGCTCTTTTTTATATTATTACTTTTCTACAAAAGTTCCTTTGAAGTCAGGTAATTACCTTAAGCGAAATATTTAGCCTGTTCTGAGAACTGAACTATGAGATTTGTGTAGAACAAGTAAGTCATCGTGTAGCCCAGTATAAGGGCTTCCAAGCCACAAGTGGGGATGGAAACATTTAATTACAAAGACAAAGCCAAGAACGCATTTTAAAAGTAATTTCAAGGGAGAGCTGATAAATCTGTATAGTACTACATCTTGCTTCGCTCATGCCCCTAAAAACTATTTGATCTAAGCACTAAAGAGCATAAAATTATTTCATTACTAGTTACTATCCATAGTAAAGCCACAGCTTTAGGTTACCACAGACCTGTCCGGAGTCAGGCTGTAACTGTGAAAGGGTCAGGAAGAGTTCCTAAAATAGCCAATAACGATCTGCAGTAACTACTCCCCAACCAGAAATGTTGCATCATTAAAGACTCGTAAATCTTCTTCCCATCCTAGAAGAAAGTGTGTCTCTCTCTGCAGAGCTATGAATCGCCTTAGTGGGATAAATGACATATGGCCACCATATACTGATATACATACTTAATGTAATTTTTATATTGCATTCTGACCTAGGACTGAACCGTGACCATTTTGTGTCTGATGGTAGCATTTTCAAGAAAAGTCACTTGAAGTGAGAAGTCACCAGTGGATCCCCTTGTCACCTCCTCAGACAGTTCCTTGAAAATACCTAAAAGTGCAGGATGTTAAAACACCATGCCATATGGATCCTCAATTTGTTATGTAAATGTTATCCCTCATATGCAATGCATAATATAACACATGAAACCAAAACCTCAGGATGTAGCAGAGCCATATATACACATGTATGTGCACACACACACAAGGGGCAAGTCAGCCAATGCAGGACTGAAAAAACAATTATCATTTTTCACAGATGGAACAAATTCAACTGGTTTACTGCATCCAGACAGGTTTCTCCAATTGCATGCACTTCAATAATCTGAGAATTGAAAATACTGTTTTGTATATATTTTTTTGCCTAAGCAAAAGTCTAGCTTCTTATTAAGAACACTTAATAAAACCAACACACATTAAAAACAGTCAGCAGGGAGTGTTCCAATTAGATGTTTGCACAGTGCTTCCCTCTGTGCCTACACACAAATATTTTTCATCTTATACAGACTTCCAGGAACTTCATCATGTTCCTGTAGAAAGAGAGACCCCCTCATTTTTTTCTTCATGTGAGATTTTAGGTCATCAATTGTGTATCACCATTACTTTATAGAATAAAACAGAACTACTTGTAAATTGCCTAAGAATCTAAATTTCCCCCCCTCCCTCCCCGTGTGGGACTTAATTACAGCTTAACTGAAGACACTGGTACTGCAGTTTCATCTCCCAAAAATGAGGGACAGAGGAGAGACTAGGCTTAAAAAGGCAGATGAGATATGGATCAATAAGGAGGTAAAAAAACCAGAAGAACTAAGATGACTGAAGTATCTACATCATATATTTTAAATATTTTCCTTCACAGAATATAGAGATGATGTTGAATATGTTCTTTTCTGGAGGGGAAAAAAAATGTTTGGACTAATAAGGGCAATCACAGGGAAGACAGGCTTACCATTCCCCTCTATCGAGTTAGTCAGATGCAAAATTCACTCTGATTGCTATGGGATTCTCAATACAAAGCCAAAGTCTACAGAGTGCTGCATGCTCTCAGCGTCATTCCTTCCATCTGAGCGAACAATGCTCAGCGGTTTATAGGAGGCACTCCTCCATCTTGTAAAATTGGCTGCATGCAACTTCATAACGTCTGCAATTTGCTCTCTTCACATTCTTCCTTTCCAGAGTAACCTACTGAAGGGACTACAGCACATACATGAAAGAAACCAAACCAGCAGGAGGAAACTTGAGGAGGGAAAAGGAGGAATAGGAGGAAGGCTCTGACTCACAAGCTCACAGAAGTAGTTGAGATTGGCAGGGACCTCTGGAGGTCACCTCCTCCAATGTCCCTGCTCAAGCAGTGCCACCCAGAGATGGCTGCTTCCAGCCTTGCTGTAGTGAGGGGCTCTGTTTAAGAGAATAACTGCGGCGGTCTCACCTCACCCTGGGGATGCTACAGGACACAGTCCTTTTCTAAACTAATTCCACAGCGTATCTTTTATGAAACATTAAACCTTTCTGTAAAGGCTTCCAGTTGGAGCCTAGTGACATTTGACATCAGCTTTTCTGATGTCACAGTCCGACAAAGGAGGCTTCCACTCTGTCACAGCTTTGTTCCCACTGCCATATCCTAGCCTGCAAGCGTAGCAAAATGTCTCTACCAGAAGCAAGTATGCAAACAAATTTTAAAAAATGTTGCAAAAATATTCAGCATGAAGGAAAGCCACACCCATCATCTAGGTCTGTTCAAGTCTGTGTTTTCATTGTATTTATATCCTAGTGTTCCAGGTTTGTTAGTTTATTAATTGCAAATTTGTCTGTGCAAGTCTCTTGCACATTCGTTATAGTCTTTATAAAGATATTCCTTGCAAATGCCTTGAGGTCACACTTAAAACCATGGTGTGAACTATGCCAGACACAGAGTTCGTGAAAGAGCTTCTTCCAGGACCGTGCACGATGTCTGCCTCTCTGCACAGAGCAATTAAAAAATGAGGTGCAACTACAGCAGGCCTTTCCCTGCCGCTTAGCAGCCACCACGTCTCCTCTTGGTCATGGCTGATTCCCACAAGATGGCACAGCTCAGTTTAATCTGAGCTTAATCTCAGATTTGAAATGATGACTCCTTTACTGACGCAAAAGTCTGCCAGTGCAGTGCCTTGCTACACATCTCTCACGATCCACTTCTCTCAGGAGCATCGTTGCAATTTTCCCTGAATCAAAACATTGCCCGTCTCTCCCTGCTGACAGCAGAGCACTATTTCTTTACAGCTCTTCTGCAAAACAAAGTTGCAATAACCTGAAAATAAAGGTAGTTTTAGGTTGTGTGATCTATCTGAAACACCACTCAGGCTGCGAAACATCAAAATGGGAAGCAGTTGAAAATTAAAGAAAAACAAGACATAAATGTAAGAGCGTATTTTGGTTTAAGATTTTTCAGCTCTGATGGTTGTCAGTGCTACCAGTATTTTGCTTTAAATCAGTCTTAAAACAGATTTTGCCTAAATCTTTAGGAAGACATTTAAACTGTAATGGAAAATTAACACTAGTTCAATCAGTACAACCCCTCAAATTACATAGTCTCCATTATCAAGTTGGAAAAAGAAAAAGGAAAATGACATTTCTGGTAGCCATGCATGAAGTCGGAGAGAAAAACGTTTTTCCAAAAGCTGAGTAAAAGCTTCCCCTTCTCTTCACTGTCTTTACGGTTCCTACCACTTTCCCCAATCTGATACTTCAGCTCCCTGCCCAGGAGCATTCTGCGCAGAAGCTGCTGGATGCATCCCTCCTTGCCTGCGGCCGGGGAGAAAACAGTTAAGTTGAGCAGCAAAGTGACAAAAGAGGCAGCAACCTCTGGCTGCCATGAGAACAACGATTTCTACAGACTAGATGCTGAATTTTCAGAGGGAAATAATCCCAACTGCTGTAGCCAGGTCAGAGAGGGGGGCCCCAATGGCACTGGTTTGAGTTTTAAGGCAAAATGTTACTGTAGACATGCATGGACCTGACTTTCCCATCCTCTAAAAGGCCATAATAATGACAGCCACATACCTGCAAGAGGTAATAAAGCAAAGCAGGAATTTTGCCTGCACAAAATGTAAACATCAAAACAGATGGCGCAGTTATGTTAATCAGTTAATGTTTGCAGAGTGCTTTGAAGATGCAAAGCACTTTAAAGGTACTAAACACTTAACAGTCTTGTCTAGACATCATCAAGCTCATTTTTAGATTGCAACCTTTTCAGGCCAAACAGTGCCTCTGTAGATGTTTGCACTGTGCCTTCTGTAATGGGCTCCAATCTCAGGATGTGTTTGTAAGGGAGGAATAACAGGAGCAGCTCCTGCAGGTGAAAAGCACAAGCTAACAGCTCCTGCTAGAGCAGCATGAAGTAGCACCGTAGAGAATCGGGCTAAGAACATCAGGGAATCAGATGGAAGTCAACATGTACTACACTAGAATAAAAATAAATCTATCACTTTTGTGCAGTGCAATACGTAAAAAACGCATTCAAATACAAAGACTATTTTTTGAATGTTTCACCAGAGAAACAGGTAAAGACTGAGGCTGTGACAGCAGATAACCCTTTACAAACAGTTTGCCAGAACGGTGAAAACAGTTTAGTGCACTAAAGTAACAAGCCAGGATGAGAAAAAACATCTTGGGCAGAATAAACGACGTATATAGACTTAACAGAGCTGTGAGAAGTGCAGTGGCAATCATCGTCACGCATAGTCCAAGCATGGAATTTAAACAAGCGAGCTATTACCAGTGAGATCACAGATTTTGTTGAGGTTTGGGAAAAATCCATCGAAACCATTTCAAAACTCGCACTTTTTATTTGCTCTAAGGAATGTGGCATGCAAATAAAATTAAACTCCAGAGACTTATTCTGCAATAAGTGAGCCTTCTGTGTCAGGCTGCCTTGCAACCTAAACCAAACTGTACTATTCTGATGTTAAGAAACCACAGATTTCAGAAACATTTTCCACTCACGTTTCCCAGTCAGCTCAGATTGTAAATGGGGAAAGAAGTCTGGTGTTACACAAAGGTGTAGACAGCTGAAACACGTAATCCTTATTCACACCCTAAAAATAGCCCCAAACTGACCACCCAGTGCATTACCAGTGCTACCGAGCATGGCACTGGAGTTAGAGATGTAAGCTCAGCCGCCAGCTCCTGGCTGGGAGCATCACAGAGTCGGCATGTGGAGGCCGGAGGATGACGCAGTTTCCAGTCCCTCTGACTCGCTCTGAGGCAGCACTGACCAGACCCATGGGGGAACGGTGTCCCCTTCCCTGTCCCCTGAACAGAAGCTCAGCTTTCATCAAGGGGCTTGTAGTCAGGATAGAAAAGACTGAAGTAAGAAGGAGGTGTTTAGAAAATTGATCCCTTTCACCCTAAAAATAAAACACCTTTTTTTTCAGATTAGAAGTGTACATTCTGAAAAGTGGGTGAAAATATGGTTTTATTCCTGCTTGCACTTTTGGAGCATCCCTCAAAATGTACCTCCCTACTTTGCTGGGGGAGTGTGTGAAGGGTCTGCTGCCAACTCACTATTCCCAGGAACACCTGTGTGACAAAGGTCTTATGCTGTAGGTTCACCTGGATACTGGTGAGAGGTGAGGTTATTTTCTTGCTTTTGAGGTTTTGTTTTACTTACTTTCCAGCCTCTTTACTTCAGCTGTTAAACATTAATTTCAAAGCAGAAGAAAAGGCTTACTATCATTACAGCTCTTATTTCACAATTTGTTCTCAAATAATTTCTGTCACTGTCCCAAAAAGAAAACGTTAATTGGAAGAGGATTAAAATAATGAAATAGGCCTTTGTACTGACAAAGCACATTGAAGAGCAATGCCAACACCATACCGACTTCTTTCCTTCCAGGGTAAGTGTTGCCTCTCCCTTTCTGTTTCAAAAAGCATGTATATATGTAATAAGCACAATTTTCAGTCTCAACTGGGTTACCCTTTCCTTGCCTGTAATTTTGCATATGCTCACATAATTATGGCCTGAAATTTGCAAATACAATTACTTGCTGACACACTTTGTTATTTGAATGATAAAGTATTTGATTGTATCCAATGAAAACACGATTAAGATGTTGAAGCAAACGTGTTTTAGCAAACCTAATGTACTAACTGAAGCTTCTGTTGTTTTATGGAAACATGATCCCCTAACAGCATGCCTACACCCTATAGTGAAGTCTTGTCTAGAAACCTTGCATTAAAAGCAGGATAGCTGCATCACTGTATTACACATTTGCACTTGCCTGGTAAGAAATACACAGGAACCATAACTTTTTTTTTTTTAAACAGGGAAGTTAACTTGCATAAAAATCATCACGTTAACAATGGCATATTAATGGAGTCACAAGCAGCACACTAATTAAAGATTTTATCAAAAAATCTAAGGACAGAAACAAAGTTACCATATGCTTAGAGGTATTGTCCATAAAATCAGTAAGAAAAAATATTTTTGTTATTAATATTTTTGTCTATGTTTGTATATACTGTCATCACTGGAAAAAATAATAGCCAGAGCCTGGAGTCATTCATTTTAGGTCTTGAAGCTGGTACTGAATAAAAACACAGCTAAACACACAGAGAGTCATTTAACAAATGAATATGATACGGAATCAATCAACATACTGTGAGTTGCCACTTCAAAGTATTCAGAAATTACGGCAGCACTTATATAAGGAGAGCTAAAGATTCCTGCATCCTTTTTCTTTAATTTTATCTAGTTTCACACCCTTCAGGGATCATGTGTTTAAGCTTTTCATTGCAACTGAGAGAGCTGGAAATCAACCTTTTTTACAGTGAGACCAAAATTATTAAGTATTTCTATAATCAGTATCCTTGAAAAGCAGGTTTTAAAAAAAATGCAAATCAATGCACGACTAGAGAGGAAGACTGCATGAGTTGGTAACTATAATCCAGCAACAACAACACACCACAAACTGGATATTAACTTCGGGAAGAATCAAACAGCAAAATCCCAGTGAAGTCTTGAGCAGCTTCAGCTTCAAGTTATAATACAGCATGCCTGCACCATGCTGCCAAACTATAGATAAAGCATCTTAGAAGGATATAGTCAGAGGACAGGTAGGCACTGAGAGCAGCTCAGTATTTACTGCTGCATTTGACAAAAGTGTTTATGCTTGAGGGCCAGCCCGACTTCCCTGTGTTTCAAAACACCGAGCTGACCATACCCAGTCATCCATATATAAATACCCTGGCAGTCCAGGAGGAAGCCTATACTTCATCAGACGTATTTACAGGACACATCCTACCGACATGCAGCCCACTGCTGCCAGAGAGAAGTACACCACTTTTCCGCAGGGGCAGCCAAGTGTTGCTCCTAAAACCAACCTGAACTCATGTTTGTATTTCAGGCTTTTGTTCCCATTGGAGCTGCACAGGATCAAAAGCTGTTTACTCCTTTGGCTTAGTAGGTTCTACACCAACAAAGTTTCAGGAAAATGTGCCAAAACCACCAATCAGGGCTTTCATGTTGTTGCTGGAGCCTAAGGAGGGATGACACAGCGTGTTTACAGCTCATGCAGCTCTCAACTCTCCAGTTCTCTGGGCAGGGGAAAGGCAGCATGATCCCAGTCCCCGATTACAGCTTGCATTTTTTAACTGCTCAAGTCTTCGCAGCCTTTCCATAGTATTCAATGGATTTTGACCACAAACTGCTCCAGAGTGCAGGCAAAAACAGCTGGGAAAATATTAATTCTCTCCTTATATGGTGAGAATAAGAATTAGAAAAGACAGTCTGCATTCAATGTGATAAATGTCTAAGAAATTCCTCTTGGAGTGGATTCCCTGACTCTACCTTCTACATTCACTGGAGACAAATTATTTTGGCATATAGAGATAAGAAATCATGTCAGCTCAAAGTTACTTTTGTACCACAATCATCAGAATATGCTGTTTTGACCTTAAAAAGAAAACCAGTATTTTCAGACTTTCACCCACTATTAAAACTTAATTCTAAGTGCTGTACAACAGTTCTTGCAAGTTAGACAAGTATTTTTATTTTGCAGACGAGGAAAGAAGATAAAATTGTTAAGTAACTTCCCCAAGTCATTATTAGACATGGCAAAAATTTCCGAAGACTTGATCCTGTATCCTCCATTGTCCATTCATCAATATTCCTGATGGAGTATGTAAGTGTAAGCTATCACCACTATAAATGTTTGCATTATGTCTACTAAATGGCTACGTGAGTTGAATAAATTACATTAAGCGAATCTCTCTTACTGGGTTGCTTTCCTGTTGGGTCAGCATTGCAGTCTAGGTCACCTCACAGCTGTAGAACTGTCACAGGGAAGCAGGTAAGAACACGTGGCCAGAGGTAGAGCAAGACCAAGCGCAGACAGAGATAAAATTAGACACGGAAAGCAGACAGGATCTAACCGAGTCCTCTGGTTTTGACACAGGGTGTTCGTAGGGTGTTTTTATTCATGCATAAAAACACAGAAATATGGGGCTGAAGAGTGAAGAATTAACTAGTTCGACCTCCTACTCTAAGGTAGGATCAAGCGCATGCAGATTACCTGTGACCGATGATTACCTAAGCTGGTCTCACCTCTAGTGAGAACACTGCATTGAGTAACCCTCAGGTAGCCACTGACAGTTTTCCACCTCAGCAATGGAAAGGTCTTACAGACTTTTAGCCCAAATCACCTCTGCGGCACATTATATTCATTTCTTTGCTCCCTCTGAAAATTACGGCAAGCCATTGATCACTGTCACTTAAATACTGACATTTTGTGTATCAAAGACTTATGTCCCTTCTGGTCTCCTTCTTTGTAGACTAAGCAAGCCAAGTTTTTCACTCTTTTCTCCATGGTCACCTATTCAAAATCTCTTATAGTTCAGAACTTTCTCTACTTGAGTTTTGTCTCTCTAAAAGTGAGGGAACTCAAACCAAATGGTATCACACCGATGAGGATTAGCACCAAACACAGCAGAAAAATCACTTCCATTGTCCAACTGTTAATCTATCCTTACATGCAGTGGAAAACTAAAATATCACAGAAGAAGCTGAATGAATTCCACCAATATATTTTTATATGGAGAATAAAATGAAATATGCTGCAAGTCCCTGCCCTACAGAGCTAACTCGTCTTTTGAACCAATATAATTACACACACCTTCTCACACACTTTGTAATATGGCTAGCTGCCTGTATAACCTACAAATGCTACTTGTTGTTATGCACTTCTATTTATTCAACAATCTGAGTTTTTCAGAAATGCCGTGTGCCATACCCTTGGCACTACAGTCACCAGACCAAGTAACAATGTCCTGGATGTGACGACAGCTGCACCTTTCAATAACTGCAAGGACTGTCCTTTCAGATGGACATACCCACAGGAACGAGTTGCTGGCAAATTACTCTTTCTAGTTCAGACACCAAGCCTGTGCTGGGCAAGTAACCAGTCACCTGAAGGTGCTCTTTGTCTCTCTTGCCACTTCAGATGAGAGAAATCAAAAAGCAGAGAGCAAGGCTCCCAGCAGCAAGGCTCTCAGTGAACAGAAAAGATGTGGATAAAGTGCCAAAGATCACTGCTATGGTGAGGGAACATAAGTAGACTTTCGGCAGCAGCTCTTTCTATTTTCACAGGGTTTCCCATATTGCATACTGCCTGCACTCAAAAGGACTTACAAACAAATCTTCTCTTGCCAACTTTATCTCCTTCATTCAAAGATGAACCTGAAGGAATTGACTGAGAACTGTAAGCTGGCAGAATAATGGGGATTGGGGAAGTTGCCTGCTTAAACTACTGGGTACATGGATTGATCAGTACTGGCTCTGATGCTCTTTTCTTTGTTTCCAAATCATTTTTCTGTCAAGTAAGTTCCCAGAAATAGTTCACAATAGTGGAAAACACCTGTATTTGCACAGCTCGGGGCAGGAAAGAGTGGTTGGAGGGCATGAGCTGAAAGTCACCAACATTGACTCAAATGTGAAACCAGAGTCTTCAATCCCTTTGGTTGGGCCTGAGAAATCACAAAGGAAATTGAGAAATCAGTTCACACAAGACTACTTTTAGATCCTAAGAACCTCTAGATCCATTCATATCGATTATCTGAATATTGCAAATGACACGTTTTTTTTCCTGACATACTACATCTACCAACACATGTTGGGCTTCACTCAAATTGTTTCTTATAATTCATTGTAGCACAAGCAATCTATAATGTTTTTGCAAATCATAGCAATAGATTTACTTTCATTTCAACCAGCAGCTGTTGAAGCAGACCAATAAATAACCACAGCACAGTTCCCACTGAGCTCCCAAGAAAGGCTGTAAATACATTTAACAACCTGCAGCATAAATACATGTTCTGCTTTCAACTGGCACTGAATACTTTCCAGAAACTGTTTTTGTTACGACTGTATTTGAAGAGAAGGCTTTAAAGGACACAACTGAAATGCCTCTTTCTCCAAGGGGTGTGTCCACACTGCCTGCTGCATCGCATCTCCCAGGTGAATCAGTGATCCACAAATACCAGCAGCTAGCCATCCTTCTGAAAATGAACGCAGTCGTCAGTCTGATTAACATTTACTTATCTTAAAGGTGAAAACTTTAACTTAGGGAATATGTGACAACTGATGGAAGTCACATAAGCCTGTAATTGTGTCTTGGTTGGTTTACGGTATTTCCATAATACACTCCCACCATGAGTGCTTAAACCAACTCAGGTGTGCAAGCAGCAGGCCTGTGGTGTCTGACGAATTGCTGGCTATGGTGCTGAGCCGAGGTTCACAGGGTCTCACTCACCTGGACTCACACCACAGCTAGCCACCATCCTTCAAAACGCATCGCTGAAGTGATCCAGCATACCAATATCCATCACTTTTTTTCCTGTAGCATTGTTTATCCACACAGATCTTCTCAGTGATGGCTCAGCAGTTGGGCCCTGCCAACAGCCGTACTGCCAACATCTCAGTGGTGGCAGGCAGATGCACAGAGCCAGAAGGCTCCAGCCCTGACTTCGCCAACGAAGTCACTGTCTTACTGAGTTACGCTCTCAGGAGGCAGCAACCTCTAAAACTTCCCTTGAGCTTAGCTAAGAAAGGCCACTACAGCAGCATATGTCACGCTGAGGCAGCTTCCAACTTAAAAGCTAAACAAGTAAAAAAGAAGCAGAAAAATCAACCTGAAATATTAAAAAAGATGTGTTCTTAAACAAAACTCGAATTAAAATTATGTTTCTTTACAGCATCAGGGTACCTGATGCTTCATCAAATTTGCAAATTCATCAGAGTCATGCTGAATTTGCATAAGTGAAACCAATTACAGTCTCCCCCATCTTTACTGAAAGTGTCGGTCTTTGGTAAACATACAGCCTGGTGCTTGGAAGAAGAGTCCTTAAGGGGACATCTCTCTAGGAGAGATTCGATGCAAGCCGAGAGAGCTGGTGATGAAGTCCCACTGCCTCCTTGCCCCCAAGACCAGTCTACTGTGGTCTCTGTTATATTAAACGAAAGCCAGATCTTTACTGTCGCTGGTGCTGAATGTCTCACATTCAACCCAAATGCTGACTGCACCTTAAATTAAATTTCTCCACCTCCAGCTGGGGAAAGCAGGAGTCACTGGGAAGGTATTAACACGGTATTTCAGCCAGGACCAGTCAGACCATCAAGGATACATAAGAAATGACTAACAAAGGAAATACCTGTTTATGTGGTGCGCTGCGTCACTGGGAAAATCATGGTTTTGCCTGTGTGCAGATATACCTTTCTGTTTAAATAGACAGCTCTTGGGTATAGCACAGGACTTAAATTCAGGGCTGGGTTAAATCAGCGTGGTCGGATCAGGTAGGGAGGTTCTGTCAGTAATGCTCAGGTAGTTTGTGAGAAAGTCACTTCACCTTCTACTCTGGTTCCCTCCCTTGCTCTGTTCCTCCCTTTCTGTCTTTTTTTTTCCCCCCCCCCCAGCATTTTGAGGCAAAAACTCAAGGCACTTGCACAGCTGTACAGCACGCAGGTTGCCCAGCCATTTTATGACTTGTTTTCTGTTCTACCTTGCCTTGTTTCACAGTTTATACTATTGCACAGTGCTCTATTTTCTAGAGAGTTTCTGTTCCTGTTTCTAATTGCACACCATGTAAAAGGTACATGCAAAAAACCCAGAAAGAAATAAGAATTTGAAATGTTCTTTCTTTAAGTAGTTACTTCTTTAAGCAGAAGTAAATGACTGGGAGGAGCAAAGGACAACGAGAGAAAGCTAATGAGGAACTCCTTCCAAAATAAAGAACACTTACCCAGAGTGTGGAAAACAACGTCTTCCAGCTTTGAAGAAAATACTTGACCTTGGGCCTCCCCGAAAGTATCTTTTAGGCTACAGAAGCAGTCTCTGCTCGTGTCTGCTGATGCTTGTCAGTACCTGTTCCAAGTGGAAACTCCACCAAGCAAGCATGGGACAGGCAGCAGCTCCCCACATGAGGCTCTGGTGAGGAATACAGGAGATCCAACAAGCGGGGAATAACCTAATTCATCTCCAGTTGCACCTTAATCTAGGGAAAAAATCTTCGGATAGGTGCTTCGTTGTAACTCTTACATTTTCCTCATTTTTCATAAGAGTTCGGCTCAACTACTCTTGACTCAAACCCAAGCCTCTTAAAGGACATCATAATGAACTACAGCAGAACACCCTGTACTACTGTAAATGTTCAACATAGTCTGAGAAGTCCACACAGAATAATGGATCTTGCAATCATTGTTGCATTGTAACTGAGAAAAAGCTGGAAAGAAAGGATTTTGTTGCAGTTTTATAAGGGGGGGCGGAAGTGCCTTTAAAGAGAGCAGCATGATTTTACATGGCATTTTCCTAGTGACTAATACTGTTATCAGTGCAAGTGAGTAGAAACACAACCATGCTCAGCTGCAAAAGAAGTAATGTATTTCACTACTGTCAGTAATGTATTTCACTACTGTCAGAACACCTTCAAGCAAATTTTTTTTACACTGGCAAGGAAGTCCTTTTGTTCTGCTTCAGTCAAAGGACCCTCTACACTGTGAAACAGTCCCAGTAAATGCTCCTAAAGTAGTGACAGAAGGAAACCCGGAAAAAAAATGAGTTTGCGACAAAGTTGCTTGATTTTATTAGCTTAGACATTTGGCTTTTGGAAAACATGTACAAATAACTATCCGCAGTGACATTACCTCAGCTACATATTTGTTAAGAGAAGCTGAACAGCAGACTCTGGGAAAAGTGCAAACTATTTCTCAAAGTAACCTCTTATCTGTCTGGCACATTTCAGGGGACAGAACGTCTGGGACACACAGGAAAGAAGCTGGAGTCTCTGTGAGCCTTGACAGAGCCATGTTGCAAGCTGTGTGAACTGCTTCAAACGAGGCAGCTGGGGGGGGTGGGAAAGTGCCACTGTAAATGTCTCCCAAAAGCACTTAAAATACTGTAAAGCTTCTAGCATAAGAGACTCCGTGTTGCCAACCCTCGCAATTTTATTGCAAGTCTCATGATGCTCTATTTAAAGCCATAGCTTTTGAGAACAACTGATTACCTTGGAATCAGCTTCCATTACAGAAGGCCTCCAGCAGCGGCTACACAGAAAAGCCTGGAAAGCCCACTTAGGCTGCAAAGCTTCAAGAAAACAACCTCTTTATTAAGTGCTCATGATCTTTAAACTAATCATGATTTTGACAGACTCGCTCATGGCTTTGTTTAATAGTTGGTGTTAGCCATATCAGAGAGGTGAAAACACCCCAACAAGCCCTACCTCAACACTAAGCCTAAATGAACAGCATGAGAAAATTGGCAGCAAGAACAGAAAGGTATCTCTGTATTGCCTTGCCTTTGAAAATCTCTCAACAAAATAAACCAAACCAAAAAAAAACTCCTCATACTTCTTTAAATCAAAGGGTAATAATCAAAGTCAGCAGAACTCCAAAAGTGCGTTGGTCTTATGGAGCCATTCCTGGAAGGAAAGGTAATAAAAGCGGAGGAGAATCTCCGGGTTGTTGATTCCAGCAGGAAAGCTGGAGCATGGCAGTCAGCTGCAAAATAGGTGCAGCAGCTTCAGAGACAGGAGATGTGGGAGCTGGTGGAAAACATATGGATGGTTTGCCTGCTATACCAGGGAAGGTTATTTTTTGCTGCTTCTACTTCCATCCACATGAATTACAATATACATCCTGTGGATGTTGACTGTGAGGGAAGTGGGGCGAGAGGATCAGGCCACAGCCGCAGCAGTGGGAGAGAACCATCAACACTCATCAAAGGAGCTGGGATGGGAAAAAACAGTCTTCAAGTAGGCCAGATCAAGATAACAGAGATGTAACACCATGAATAAACTATCACTTCCACCTTTGCTACATTTATCTCTTCCTTCATCATTATTTCTCCACTCCCCCCCAGCACTCCTTCAGATATCCATTTCCAAGTAAGAGAGAAGATCAAGATATGTGCTTTAATTTAAAAGCGAAGGCACAGAGGAAGACACAAAGAGATTCAAGCAATCACACTTATTTTTCACCTGAAAGTTTTGTTTTTACAGGGAGGAGGCTGATCTGATTTGAGTGAACAGTGTTTTGTCAGGGTATCATTGCCACAAGCAGCAGAGCATCTCCAGCCAAGAGAGAGCTGAGCCTGGTGGCAAGAGCCTCACAAGAGATGGGACAAAGAACAAGGCAGGGAAGTTCCTCCCATCCAGCCCATTTGGCAAATCACCACGGAAGAATGGAAACAGTGTATTTCCTGCAGCAAGGGGGCTGTTTACCTACATTAGACACAGATATTCTTTTCACAGTCCCCTTCTCTCTGAAGCAGCTTCCCTTTAAAGTTGCTCCCATGCCAAATACTGTTAACAATAAAAAGCATACTTTTTCTATCTAAGATGGAAATTAAAAATAGTTACAATCATACAAAGAATTCTTGGAGACTCCCAACAAATGCCTGTTGGGTCTATCCTGCTAAACTTGCCGCATGGAAATAATTTAGAGGTGGAAAGCCAGCCAGGCAACTCACAGGAGACTTGTAGTCCATATTTTTCTAGCTTTTGGTCAAAGTCTTTTTTCCCATTTGTTTTTAATATACTCAGGTCCTCCTGGACCCGCTAAGCTCCACACTGCTTTTGTTCATTCGGTTTAAAATGTGTTCCACAGACACTAGAAACAAACAAACAAACAGAAAAAAAGCTTCAGGGAATGGAGCACAGCTGCCATTAGAACTGCATTAAGCCTTCCAAAAGACTGGCCCGACACACCTCTAGACAATGACCACAAAGCAGAAGGTTAGCAAGCCCAGTCTTCCTCATCAAAGTAAGTAACATTCAAATGGTTAGAGGGAAATATAAATGTTTTCCTTAAAATGAGGCCATGGATGCATGTGGATGTCAGTCCTGCACCCCACAGCAGGGCCCGACTTTGTCAGGGAGAAGAGAACAGGAATTGGAGAAAGCACCGGAATTTAATCCGACCTTTCATCCACCTGTCCCGCAGTCAGCAAAAGCAGAGCAGCTCCGTTAAGAAGGGCTCGTGCCCCCCACAAAACCTGTATGAGGCAGCTACCCCTTGTGTTGCTCACTATTTCTGAAGCTTTGTCAGGTGTTTTCACTTTGGGCAATCCTTGTCACAGATCATACCTCGTCACCCTCCCAGAGTGGAGCTGGTCAGGACCGGACGGAAGGCTGCAGATAACAGCAGCTCGCCGCAGCTTCTGCAGACCTGGCAGCTGATACGCTCAGGCTGCAGAGATGTGCTGCTGTTTGAGTGCAGCTTAGTAAGGCTTCTGAAAAATGTTTTTGCATCAAGTCAGTCACTGATCAAGGACAGAGAACTTTCCACTGTGGAGACATCAGATAAATTGCTAGTTTACTGGACTCTGGAGCCATGTGGAAGACCTGGGATGGTGCCACGCTGAAGCTCTGAAGGCAGGCTGACGTGTTACTCGTATAGTGTACAGCTATGCAATAACACTGTATAGACCGATAAATCACTGCACGAATGTATTTATATGTGCCTGCTGAAATATATACTACCACGGTGAAGCCTGGCATATAAATGTAAATATTTAACAGCAAAATAGGGGTAAGTCTGTGTGTGTATCAAAATATTTTTCACGCAAGAACTTTATTTAAAACTTACTTATAACATACCAAATAAATATTACTCGCTGTTTTACAGAATCTGTGGTTTGTTGGTGATTAACATTTGTTTACTAAAAGACTGTGTGTACTATCTGAAGCTGACAGTTACCAACATCTCTTTATACACCGTAGTCCTCAGAGGAATGTGCTACCCTCTTTAATATTTCTTGAAGAGCCCCAGCTCTGCCCTGTGTTACAGAAAGACAAGGCGGAGGTAGGACAGAACATGGTGCACTCACACCCAGGACGTACAGACATGTCATGCCCTACCAAGAACAGGTAAGGCTGAAAACAATTTTCAGGTAAGTAGCTCAATACCCTGATAAAAGTATACAAATGCATGTGTTGCATAAAACTTTTCAAAGCCTGTGTGTAACTAGATATGAAATAAAATTAATGGCCAACATGATATTGTGTAAGCATAATTATCAAGATGATGGGATGTCTTAAGTTAATTTAAGGAATATTAACAGGTTCATAAATCTTGTCAGATAGATTTATCAGATTGGAATATTTTGAAAACGTCACCAAACAAGCTCTGACTTTAGAAAGAAGATTAGACTCTGCTGTTGCACATCTCCTACAAAAACAAAACAGAAAGGTCAAAGCAGTGTGCCTGACATAAATTGTGCTTGGAAATTTCATTACAGATTGGCACGCACTCTGTTCACAGCGTCATCTAAAGTTACCTTCAGACAAGAAGCAAAAGATAAAATGTTCCTCAATGTTCAACAGAATATGAAAAAAGGAAACTGTATCTCACATGCAAAGCCCTCCAAAATGCTCAGTAAAACATATTTCAACTATGAAAATTAGGCACCTCCTTTTGGTCTGAGCTACACAGACAAAATTAAGCATGCCATAACTTAAGAGATAATGGTATCAAATTAATTCTTCAGCATAATTGTAACTGTAGTTAGTATAAGATTAAATTTTGTCAGTAAAGTATCAAAGGAATTTTAGTATATCCTAGACAATGATTCAATCATCTAGCAAGAAGGGGCCCTATGTCACAGACAGTTTAGGTTAACATCCACACATACTATACTAGGACCTCTCTGATGCAGCAGATTTTATACCATTCCATGTTATGCTGTTAACAGAAATGTTTCAAGCCTTACTGTTTACAACATTTTAAACCAAAAATAACCAAGTGCGTCATAGTTGCTACAAAATCATGAAAGTTAGGAAAAACTTCTCCACCAGTGGTTTTCTTCTATAACAAAGCTGAGTATGCCTTCTGGTACACTGGTTAGTTCGAAACACCAGTATGTCTGCAATGTCTTACATCAAACTTCTGCAGTCAGGGCAAGGGAGGTTTTCTTTATTTAACTCTTGCAATCAGTTTTACTTCCAAACATGTACTTTTGTTCATCGAAGATATTCAATAGGTCATTAATAATTAGAAACAGTCCTTTGTGCAATAGCTTCAATTGGGTGTTTTGTATGGTTTTTGGGAGTCCCCAGATTTGAAATCTGTCCATGTTATTTAACAAACCAACAACCCTAGCTGAAAAGTGGAACTCTCTTCCAGGTTCTCCTGATTACTGCCACCCTTTCTTAGCTGTGCAGATTCAAAACAGAGGAATCTCCTGCCTTTCCATACATGGTGAGGATTAGTATTTGTTCACTATTTTAGGAATAAAATATACCATATATGCATCTATCTTTATTCTAGGTGCACAGAGCTGTGCCATTCTAGGACTCCATGGTCTTTATAAATCCTGACACTGAACAATTTACAACTTGATCAAATCTAAACCTCAGCTTACCAAACCTTGAGAAATAGCATTGACTACTTTCATAGAAGGAAACACTTCTCTCCACAATATGCAGGTGACGGTAGAATTGGCTGCTATAGGCGGCTGAGGGTAAGAATTTCACAAAGCGTATGATGACATCTGTACAGATCAGAAGGCTGTCCGGAGTTACAACAATTAACGATTCAGCAAGAATATTAAACATCTGACTTCTGGGTTTAAGTCAATCATGATGAGAAATCAAGCTGGAGCTTAATATGGAGCTTTTTTTTTCTTTTTTTTTCCCCCTTAAGCACTCCTCTAAAATGGGAATGGTTCTGTTATGGACAATTAGGGGGTATTTTCCCTCTCAGCCAACTGTTTGGTATCTGAATGACCGCACAAATGATAAGAAAGGTGAGCGCAGTTGGGCCAAGGATGTTCCAGGAGGAGTGTTCATCTCTGGAAGACCAACACAGGACCAGTCCCAGACACACTGAATGGAAGTGCAACAAGTGCTCGTCACCTCTGCAGCGATGGGACGAGCTCACAGCAGGAGCATGACAACCAGTGGCCTCGGTACCCACTAAAGAGGGTTCCACTAAACTCAGTTTTACCAGCTCCTGCTCAGTGCAAACCCTTTGGGACACTACGGTGCAAGCTGAGGGAGAAGGCAGTTCAGTTTGGGCACAGAGGCCAGCCCTGAGCTGAGCTACTGTGCCTTCAAGGTACCAGAGCTCAAGGAGATCAGTGCACTAGTACCCATGTCCTTCTGCATGCAGTCACCCAATGGGCCTACACGCTAGCTCTGTGCTGATGACAAGTGACTGCACTGTTGAAATAATCTGGAAAAGAGGTCAAGCTAAACAGATCTTTTCAAGCCAGAAGTGGCTCTGCAGGGAGAGAAAGCTCTAGTATTCCTCATTCCTCTCAGTCTGCTACGCACACAGTTGGGATTGACTGTCTGTCTCCAGGTGCAGGACTCCAGTATTCCTATTCCCTAACCTATTCACACTGCTTCATTGCACACCCATCCTCCTGCAGCCACTGACTCTACTCTGTACTGAAATCTTCATCTTTCATCTTCCTTTATATGCTTATGAGAGAGCTGTACAACAAGCTGAGAGCTAAATGATTTACACGACCCACCAGGGATGGAGAGGGATTTACAAGGAAAAAAGTATCATCAAGCTAGACAGATGGCTGTACGGCAGGGGTTATGTCTAAGGAAAAGGCTGTAGAGACTAAACAGAAAAGGGAGGTCCAGACTTTACAACAGACTGCCAAGCAAGGTGTTGGTGGGGACTGCTGGACTGGGGTAAGATTTTATAAGAGGCCATCCAGTTAATTTTAAGTCTGGGTCACTAGACAAGCATGTAGGCAAAAGACTGGAGGGGTTGCTTGTTAGATAGGGGTTATCAGCTCCAGTATGCAAAGCCTGATGAATAAACCTTGTTGCAGAGAGGGCTTCTAGGAAAGGCTCCCTTCTCCAGCTGCATGAGCCCTGCAGTCTACAAGAAGGCACAAGCAGATCAACATTACAAGAGAGGAAGAATGCAAGGAAACCATTGGGTTTTTAAAGTCAGAATACTATCCTAACCTCGTAATTGCCAAGTTTCTGCAGACAAAACAGCAAGGGAGACTTCTGAGAAGGATACTGTGAGTACCTGGTTGATGTTTACAGGAGCTTTCAAGAAAGAGCATCAGTGCTGAAAGCACAAAGCTAAGGAAAGTTTGCCCATGTCGCTCTTCTGTTCTAATCCTTCCACCAATTCCCCTTCCTCCATAACAAAATCCCTAGCACATAAACTGCTTGCCTTTGCTTTCAAGACCTCTTAATTTCCTACCTATCATATCTCATTTCTCCCTGAAATATCAGCTCCTGTCTCTGATCAACCAGTGATGCCAACATCCATCACCAACTTCAGTGACAAGCTGGGACAGCAACCTTTGCAGGAGCATTTGCCATGGATATGAGCAAGACTGCATTTGTCAGGGCAAGAGAAAAGTACACAGCAATAGCTGAAACATGAAAATGAATTCTAGCTACATGAGAAAGTGGACAGAAACAGAAGATGTTTTGAAAAAATTCTAATTTGTCTGAGACTCTTCTCAGACTCTTCTTGCAGCTACATGTAGTTCCACATGCTCCAGCCCAAAAGCAAAACGAAGTTGTATTCTGAGGCTGTTGTAAGTTTTTGCAGCATTTCCTTGTTACTTGCTTCACGTGAAAAAATTCCCTGGTTTTCTAAAGGAAAGCTCAGCTATCCAATTAATTATAATGGAAGGCAGCAAAGCAATCATACAGACAAAACAGGGAATTCAAAAGCTTGACAGGAGCATAATAAAGCTGCTCCTGTTAAAAGGAGGCTACTTATTGTAAATAAGGGGGTTTGATTTAACTTCTACATTCCTTTACCTTTATTCAGTCTCATACTATGTATCAACTTGACCATGCTGTCGCAAGTGCAGCAGCTGCATGAGCTACAGACACACTGCATGGAAATGGAAATCAGAAGACATTAGCACTTCAGGTTTAAAGTTAAAAAATGTGAGTTTGTGAGTAACTGAGTATCATGATGTGTGCATCCCAGCATGTCAAATCCTCTGGATTACAGGCTCACAGAGTGGCTGAGGCTGGAAGGGACCTCTGGAGGTCATCTGCTCCAACCCCCCTCCTGAGTATCTCCAAGGATGGAGACTCCCCCTGTGCCAGTGCTTGGTTATCCTTACAGTAAAAAAGTGTTTCCTGATTTTCAGAGGGATCCTCTTGTGTTTCAGGTCATGCCCATGGCCTCTGGCCCTGTCACTGGGTACCACATGGCCCTTCACTGGACTCTCTTGTCTCTCTCCAGTATGTCCTTATNTGTAAATAAGGGGGTTTGATTTAACTTCTACATTCCTTCACCTTTATTCAGTCTCATACTATGTATCAACTTGACCATGCTGTCGCAAGTGCAGCAGCTGCATGAGCTACAGACACACTGCATGGAAATGGAAATCAGAAGACACTAGTACTTCAGGTTTAAAGTTAAAAAATGTGAGTTTGTGAGTAACTGAGTATCATGATGTGTGCATCCCAGCATGTCAAATCCTCTGGATTACAGGCTCACAGAGTGGCTGAGGCTGGAAGGGACCTCTGGAGGTCATCTGCTCCAACCCCCCTCCTGAGTATCTCCAAGGATGGAGACTCCCCCTGTGCCAGTGCTTGGTTATCCTTACAGTAAAAAAGTGTTTCCTGATTTTCAGAGGGATCCTCTTGTGTTTCAGGTCATGCCCATGGCCTCTGGCCCTGTCACTGGGTACCACATGGCCCTTCACTGGACTCTCTTGTCTCTCTCCAGTATATCCTTATCTCTCTTGTACTGGGGAGCCCAGGAATGGGCACAGTGCTCCCGGTGTGGTCTTTCCTCAAAAAGTAGTCACAGATAAAATTTCCCTTCACCTTTATCTACACATTCACTTATGCGCCAAGCCAAACCTATTGAACACAAATATTAGGACGCCTGTCCTTCAGTTGCTCAGGCGTTGGAAACCGAAGGCATACAGAGTCGTCAGCCCCATGTAAAAGCTGGGCCTCAGGGCCTGACTCGGATCTCTGTCTCTTTCGTGCTAACAGTTTCGTTGATCGCATTGTTACACCCATTTCACATTGGGTAAATAAGTCCAAAAGAGACCTCAAATCCTCAAAATTTTTTACTCATTATTCATCTTGTGCAGCTCAGCACAAACCACACTAGGCCAACAAAAGTACTTTGCTTGGGAATGAGAAATTATTTGCTGAAACTCTTCATACAGTCAGCAGTTTACAGGGATTTTTTGTCCCCCAAATCATACACATCTGATTATGATAATTACTCTAATCTGCCAGTATATTTGCCAGAATGGACCTGACATAGCAGCTATTACCAACGAAGCGCAAAGCCTTTCAGAAGATGAAAACCAGCAAAGCTATCAAGTCCTTCAGGACTGGCAAGATGCCGGGGGATGATGGGTTGCCACCTAAGTTCTGTAAAGCCCACCAAGACCAGGTGGGTCCAATCTAACAGGCAGCATTTCAGGAAATGGAGGAAAACACATTTTTGCAATCCATCTCATAAAACTATCAGTTCTCTGACAGACAGAGACTCTCAGAAAGGCAATGAGATGCCATGGATAGTGGATACACTGTAAGAATTTAGGCAGACCAATCACTGCAAGAATGGTCATCTAATTTTATAGCCTAGTTTGAATTTAAATGCTATGTTAAAGTATAGGAGAAGGCTTTAATCAGATATTAGCTGCAAAAAAGTAAATGCAAGTGTGAAATCACGTCTTGTTTGACAGAGGAAGTGGGGGATCCATTGTACATCATGGAATTGTTGCTGGTGACAAAAAGGGCTTTTGACTGGGTGGAGTGAAAGAACTTTTCAAAAATCCTGAAGCATATGCACTGTTATTTAACTGCAAGTATGCTCTTCTTTTGGATACACAAATGCAAAAAAAAAAACAAACAAACACCCTCTTTTTGTGAAATGGTTCTATCTGTATCATTTGAAGCACTTGAAAATATTGCTCACTCTACTATTTCAACTTCAAAATTTCTCCTGTGAACAAATGGGAAGAAATATACCTGAAAGGTATTAATATGAGAGATCAAGTCTATAAAAATCATATGACGCTGAAAGAATGCTGCAGCCACTCCAACACTTTGTTATTGATATTTAAAGGTCAGTTTGATGAATCTTAAGATCTTCAAGTTAACCAAGTATTTAATGTCACTGCTCTGCATTCCTGGGTTAACCGAATCTGAATGATAATTAAATGAAGCAAAATAAAGCATGACTTGATTAGGTAATGGATGATGAAGTACAATTAACATTACTATTCAAAATAATGGGTCAGATTCTCTTTGATATAGAATTTCTGCTTGGTTCAGCAGGAAGGAGGGTCAGAAAAACAATTACAGCTCCCTACTTATTTGTCCAGCCTTGAAACACTGGCAAGCCTCAAGTCTGCTTTAATATGCGGCAGAAGGAAAAACTCCTCAAAAGATACTCTGTCAGCTAAAGCAAGCTGAGTGTTTAAACCACAACTTCTCCCTGTCTCCACCACACTGCCTGAAGATACCCGTGGCCTTGGATATGGCGAGAATGGTGTAAAGAGTAATTGTCTCAGAACAAGAAATCCCCCAGATGTATCTGAGTGGAGCCCTGTGTAGGAAGATGACAGTTAGAGGACAGGAAAGATGAACAAATAAAAAAAGTCTAATGCATTACGTAAACAGAAACTGTATTGACAGAAATAACTGGCTTTTGTGGTGGTTTGCAAAATGAACACTGAAACTGTGTTGCAGTGCAGTCTGGATGCTTACAGAGTAGCACTGCAACAGACAAAAAACAGAGAGAAAAATAGATTAATTAGAAAATAAAAATCCAAGTTGTTTAAATTCAATATAAAGCTGCTTGAGAAAATATAAAAAACTGCATTTGAAATGTCAAAGTGCAAGCTTTTATATCTTCTTTTGTCCTTTTTCTACTTCCAAACCCATTCAGCGATACCCTTACAGAAAAGTACGGCACATTTGGATACGAGCACGCATTACACCAGACATAGGAGCATACATTACACCAGACAAAATTCAGCTCTGGCTGCTAAATCAAAGAGACTTCAATAGCTCATGAACAGGCAACACAGACCTACACTCCGTTCCTCCTCAAGAGGTCTTCATACACTACCATTAATAGTTTTACCTGTTAAGCAACCCAAAACTGAGAAGATGTGGCTTTAACAAAACTTTTTTTTTCCTCAAATACAGAATAAGTAGCGCCTAGCTTCCCAGTGCTCTAATAAAGTGTATTGGGCACTTCTAAAGACAACTAGTTTAAATGGAAAAAAAATTGTTCACACAGACACACCAAACTATTTTATACTTCCTTTGGGAGTCTCTATTTGTATAGTGGAAAACCTAGAGGATAACATCTTGGAAAAATCAAAAGGTGACTACGCAACCTACATTTGAATAAGGTTTAGACTTTCAAAGCAAAGCATTTTGTAAATGGTTGTAATGACATACACACATACTTTGCCCCTTTTCCTCTCTCCCCAACCATTCAGCTTTCATAATATATATAACAGATGCATTTCTAATATAGCACCGTTCTCCAAAGAAAAGAAAGACATTTGACTTAGAGTTCAGGTTGACAGAACATAATCACAGCTTAAGAGAAAAAAAAATAGGACAAAGATTCTAAGGCATTGTAAATAACAGCACCTTCAGAAAACACAGAAATTTAGAGACCAAGTTTGACATGAGATCTATAAGTTTAAAGGCTGTGGAAATGCACAGTGGACAGAATAGAAACATTTAATTCTGTTCTGTAGGGACAGCATTTATCCCACCCCCTTCCCCCTCAAAAAATCCCCATAAAAATGTGACCATGCCAAGAAACATTTATGGAGGGTGGTGAAGCTACTTTGTTCATAATAAATTCACAGACTTTATGATAGAAAGAGAGTATATCATGAATGAAATCACCCATGAAAAACATAATGATAAGCGTATACACACGGCAAAAGTGGTCAAAAACCCGTGTGATGCTATTCTGGCCTTCTCCCCCTTTTTTTAAAGCTGAGGCCAAACACCATATATAATTAAGAGGTGGTAAAGTGTTAACCAGATGAATACTTCGGTATTCGATCTTTTAATTGACAGAAGAGAAACTGTGCTAATTATCTGCACTCACTCTCAGCGCAGAGCTTCCCCTGACCAAACGCAACACCACCTCAGAATTAAAGGAGGCATAAAGATGCTGTAATCGCCACTCCCTCACAGTTTCTTAGAGTATCGATTTTTAACATGAATGGTCTGTATGATGCTGGAAAGCCATGAAGTTTTGGGTTTGTTTTTTTTTTTTAAAAAAAGTTTATCATGCAGGATAACTGGGTAGAACTGCACTTCAATTACCTCCTAGACAGGAAACGAAACCAAAAATAGGAGAGTAATATCCCAAGAAAATTTTGCATGTCCCAATTTAATACCAAACAAGTTTAACAAACATTTAATTTGCTTACTTGCACGCACCATCTGAACAAAGCTGCAGTGCACAGGAAGTTTGATGAAGCTCAGGAGACAGCTTGATGCTTCATTTCCACTTGGCAATAAGGAGGAACTCCCTGGGTATTCCTGGGAAAAGAGTGCCCCGGAAGGGAACTCAGTGCTGAACTGCTTCTTGGCTTCCACAGCTAATTTATACCTGAAAAGTCCTAAATAACAGCCACTGAAGTGTTCCTGATGTGATTTACTGCATTTCTCTTTTTGCAAATTTGTTCCTAATATTATAATAAGGAATTTAAGCCCCCAATTTGCTAGCAGAAGTGGGCATCTTTAAGATTTCGGGTATTAACAACTTCAAAGAAACTCAACAAACATTTTTCTAAACACTCATCCACATCATACTGCTTAGTGATGTAGATTTGCAAATGCCTGTAACTTAGCAGGAATTTCAAATGCACAGGAACCGAGTATGTTCCATCAAGCTGCCCTTACCCATCTGAGGGCTGGGACCTACCTATCATTTCTGAAGAAGCTGATCTCCCTGAACTGCCATCAAACACTTTTCTGGCAAAGAGATACTGTCAACGACATGAGACACCAACCACCAGCCATCCACAGCTGCCTCATCACGGTTGCTTACAGGAGATGTCAGGTCTCACAGAGAACCAGCAAGGACCAGGCACTAGCCCTGCAGTGACTCAGGAGGGGTTACTGGCTGCTGGCTCCTTTGGAGCTTCTGCAACTTGGACTATTCCTGATGATTACTAGGAACCAGCCTTCACTGACTGACTCCTGCAAGAGGAATTAACAAGATGACGAAGGGTCCAAAGGAAGAAGGAAATCCCACCCAGAACAAAATCCTGCACTTATCATGGACCCTGCCTGAAGTCTGACATCGGCACTAGATTCTCCCTTGATGCCTCACACTCTCATCATTACAGACTACACATTACTGCACGATGTATTGACCCCGGTTTTGATGCTTCTGCCTTTGCCTTGTGTCCTCTCCAACACTTCTGTCTGCCAATGTCTGAACGTCAGCAGGAGACCTAACCACCAAACCGGACCCACCCAGATACCAAGAAGCGTGTTCCCAGCGAAGTGCCGTGGGGTTATGCTCTTACCAGCTCTGAGGAGCCTGCAACAGGTAACACGTCAGGTCTGGGGCTTCCAGACCAGTCCTTGAAACCCATTTGGAAATGACAAGTTATTGCCACCAGGACTGCACACCTGCATATCCAGACAGAGCTCTCTTACAGACACTTGTATCCACTTGGTAATGAAGTTTCTTTTTCTCTGTGAAAAAGCTGGATAATTTAAACCTGAATGGATGGGTGTAGTACATCTTCACCATTCACCATACATCTAACCCTTCTCGATTGCTTTCAATGCTAAGATGCGTTTTACCCGGCATGTCGTTATGACAGAGATTACATCATATTGAGAGAAATGACACATCACCTACAGACTAGTATGTATGACATTGTGCCTAAGTGACATAATTTTTGTGCAGTGTTTCTTTGATGAGCAAATAAAAAGGAAAAGGCATGGGGTATAAAGGTCTGCTATCAAATATAACTTCGATCCTTCCCTAGAATTTCAGCAATAAGGATAATTCATTATTTCACTACTTTACTCATCAAATTTTATTACACTTTTGGTAGCACGTTTTCTTTATAACACTCTGGCACTTAGTGATTTGTAAGGTCTCTTTGTTCAGCTTTGAGCAAAAAAAAATGGTGCAAATTTTAATACCTCTTACCCCTCTCTGCTCCCTCTCCTCGTGCCTGAGACTTTCAGAGCCTAAAATACATTTAACAAATTGAAGAAAAGTATTTGCAAGACATGGGTGCCCTGAACAGCCACACACTTATAATATCATGTACAAACACCTGGGGCTACAGACCCAACACTTCGGCCCTACAGTAATGGCACCAGTTTTCCATTTTCAGAAGCAGAATATTTGTCTTTGGTTTTTTCCCCAGTCTGATGCTTCTTTTAATTACACTTGCAGAGTGAAACCTTTCAGATTTTTTGCCAGGAGACTTTTTTCAGTTCCAAAGAGCATCAGAGGAGTCTTAAGAGCCAGTATTCAAATCTGGAATTACTGAAATGCAAGTAATGTGAACTTACCTGCACATCCAAGCACCCATTTTTAATTTCCCATGCATGATCACGCACCATTGTCTTTGTATAAAGAGGAGCACAGACATTTTGAGACTAAATTTAAGATGCATCCCTTCAATTAAGCAGATGTACTAAGTCAACAGTGAAGTTGGAAAGTAGCATGCCTGTATGATGTGGCATGTCACCTTTTCCTCTATGCAGTCTTTCCCTATTCATGCACTACAGCTTTATGTAACTGGATTTCAATATTATGTAACACATATGAACACATAACAGCGCTAACAACTGAATCAAGGAAGTGCATGCATTAATAAGGGTTGAATAAGAATTTTCTAATGGGTTTGGAGTTAAAAGCTGAACATTAATGATGATTACCCACAAAACACAGGAAAACATGCACAACCTCTTTATGCCTCACTCCATCTGCCATCTGAAAAAAGACGGGTGACATGATGTCAACCCCACTAGGACAGTGTTACTGTGGTAGCTAAACTGCTATTTGTGAATTATATTAAGAGCTTCAAGATAAGAAGATGTTTCAATTATACTTGTTAAACAGTCACATTTAACATATCATCATTTGTCTGTATATCTGCTCCGTTACTCATGCAAAAAGAATGACTTGCACAAAGTCAAGGTGAATGAAAACTCTCGGCCTGAGATCCAAAAAAAAATCTCAGAAGGCTGGAAGTGACTCTTACTCACACAGATACATAAAGTCACAGGTATGTACAACTGTCGAAACACATACAGATACCTGCATCTATTCCCATGTGCTTTTTACAATGTTCCTAGCACCACACAAGCTCTCTTACCTATTCTCAAACAGTACACAATACAGAAAAAAACTACTACAGGAAGCAGCTTCATCCTCCATGGATGCTAAATTGTATGACCCTGGTCTTTGGGGAATTCATTAAATCTTCTTGTAAGCAAACAGTGTTTTATTTGAGCAAGGACAATGATGGAGGGCATTCCACACCCAGCTGTGTATACATAGAGACAGATACACACTGCAAGTAGACTGAGAAATATGAACACTTTTAAAATTCTACAAATTATTACTTACTAATTTTTCATCAATCAAAAGAGTTTATGGAAAGTACGTTCTTCTCCTTACTTAATCTCCCCCTCAACATCCACCTCTTAATTAGACTATTTTTAAGCATCTCTCAAGGTACATTCCATAGCATCTTGCAAGAAGATCAGAAAATACAGTCCAAATAATGTAATGAATCAAGAGACTTGAAACAACTAAGTGAGAAAAATAAAATCAACATTTTGGGCAGCCCTTCAGCAGAGGAACATTCCCTAAGGCTGACGCCTCTTCTTTTATGCCACACTTCTACTACTACTTTTGAAAAATATTGCCCGCTTTTGCTTAGATTCAAGATTAACACGTTTTAGTAACTAAATTGGGCTTTCAGAATTCTCTAATATGGCAACTAAAAACAGGTCCTAAAAAACCCATATAAATTCTTACATGTACTAACACCACCACCTTAATGGTGAGTAAAAGCAAAAGCATTTAGCACATACTTTTTGTTTCCTCTAGTTTATCTAAGTACATAGGATATTGCAAAACCACCTCAATAAAACTCTGTATTGAGTACCGTAATTTATCTAGCCATTCTTTCTGCCAATTTTTAAAGCGTAAGAAAAAAAACCTACTAATATAACCTTATCTTACTGTCCTTCAGTATTTAAGTTACTTTATCCAAGTTATCCAATCTTTGTTTCTAACTACATGATGCAGAAATATGAACAGAAAGACAAATCTACAACAGATCTTGTGAATCACTTCACCACAACTACCTGAAATACCTTAGTAAGAAACAAGGACACTTGGACAGTCTTGCTGTTAAATTGCCGGTTCAAATCCATCTTTAATTGTCAATAACTGAAATCAATTGCCACCTTAAAGGCTTTCTGGCTTATGTTAAAGGATTCTGAGGTCCCAGTCTAGCTCCTGGAGCAAAGCTGACCACAACATGGCCCATAACAACTGATTCAACTTGGCAAGTTCCTTTCCTGGCTGATCTACAAAGGCAAGAACTAAATGGATATGAAAGGGGAAGCACCTTCAAGCTTTTGCAGGCAGCAGTAACTCTGCCTTGCCAAAGAGCTTTGATGAAATCTGCAGGCAAGCCTACATGGCTATTACACAAACTGCTTTGCTATCGGAGGGCGTACAACTCTGAAGACACCAACGTGGTAGTACACATTCACTCTGTGTTCTTCTAAAGAAACGTTAAAATCATACGTGGGCCTGTGAACAGCAGAACTAATGAAATCTGATTTCCCAGAGCTTTCTGTTTGGATTGCTGATGTTAAGTAAGATGCAAGCACTAAAAAAAGTTCTTCCAATAGCTGAAGCATCCATACTATCCCTTTCTCACACAGACTGGTGTTGACTAGGCACTAGGCTCCTCCTGCAGCTTTTTATTCAATGAGGTCACTAACAAGGTCTTCCTCATTCACCTGCTTCTTACTTTTGAGGAAACCATCACATATCTAAGACTGTTCCTCTTTCGGGGAACAATCAGCTCCAAAGTTGTTGTGGAGGGGTGAGAAGTAGGCAGGCAAGCAGGCAAACAAACATCTCCACACCATGGATGTGTGCACATGCACGTGCACACACACCCAGTGTCCACAGACAGTCAGTGAAGCCAAATGGGAATTCTGAACAGCGCAGAAATGTTTTGCAGTGATTTTATTACCTAGCAATTCTCATTTACTTCTAAGTGTCTGAAACATTAGCAGAGGAAAATATTCAGAGCTTCGCAGCATCCAGTGAACACTGCACTCTGCTAAAAAAGTAGTTAGAGCTTCGCGAAGAATGAAAGTCAGCCAGAGGCCAGAGCTCGTGGCTCAGTGGCAATGCATTCTCACTAGCCCTTTCATGCACATTCACTAGCCCTGTCCCCCATGAGAGCAGCCCAGCATCTCTCCCTGCAGCTGGAGGAGCCTCCTGACACTTGCTCCCTGTCTGCCCTGGACCTCATACAGCACAGTGTGTGCCATGGGCAATGCTGCACCCTCCCAGCCCAAACACCAGCACCTCAGCAGCCCTGAATCAGCTGAAAATTTAGGATGTTGAGGATCCTGCCTGTCCCCTGGCAGTCCCCCTAGAGATCTGGATGCCACTGGCAAGAGTGTGGTAAGCAGACACTCAGCAATCTCTTCTCAGATCTGAGCTCTGCCTATTCCAATTCTGTCCGCAAAACACATAACAATATTCAGATTCATGACATTTAACAATACACAAAAAGCTCTCTTCTCTTACAAAAGGCAAGCAGGAAACATTTTAGCTTTGTGTTCTAATGTAAGGGGCCAAGTGACGTTGGAGTTGCAATTTTATCACTAAAACAATAAAGAATTGTCAAAATCAGATTACCAAATATCCAAAGCAGTATTTGATCTGAACTGCTGACAGGTGGGTGACAACAGTAAGGTAAAAAATTGACAACTATCCATTTGAGAACTGTTAATGTTACCGCTATTAAAAAAAAAAAATGCAAGCTCTGCACTTTATTTATTTGTTCCTTATTTACTGACTGATCTGTGTTTTACCTGTTTATGTAAGTAAAACAGGACAGCTGTTACATTTTAATGGCATCATATCCTAAAGTAAATATAATCACGGAGTAAGATCATAGCATTTGTAAGGAAGTGGTAAAATAAAAGAAAACACCTAAGTCAAGAAAATTTAGAGAGATCACAGTTCAGTGTGGGGGTAGAGGCTCAGGAGTTTGTAATCATCATGTGAAAGGATACATCTGCAGAGATCACACCATTCATTCAATGGATCTAGGAGTGCAAGGCCATTAAGAATATATATTAAAGAGGAAGTATCTTCATTTGCCACCAGGTGCACAGTGCCAGCACTGTTTTGTCATGTTGACACAAGCAGAGATCACTGATAAGATGAAGTATACTGGAATCTACCGTATCTCCCCGTTAGCAACCTGCTACATTTCTAATTTAGATGAAGATGTAAATTGTCAGGTCAAAAGATAAGCCACAGGACAACTCCTAGATACTTCTCTTTTTTGAGTAAAAGCAAAAACGCTTGCTAAAGAGGAGTGTCGTAACCAATGGCTTACACAATTTTTTGTCTGAGCTCTGGGACTTAAAAGAAAAAATTAACTGAGGACATACTAAAAAAATTTTGTTCAGTCTTGCATGGTCACTGGCCAAAAAGCAGCACAGGTTGTGCTGGCATGGGACATGACTACTGAAATAACATAATATTTTCTGTCATGTCTTAAGCAATGATGTTCTTGCTTTTGCCTTAAGTGAGGAAACACTCAGAAAAAAATTAAGATTATGTTCTGCTTCTGTTTTCCCTTGAGAAAAATTTAGAGAGCAGTGTCATAACCCAATGTCCATTCTTCTCATCTGCAGATGACAGAATGGAAAATGCCACTTTATTTCAGAAATGAGCTACTTTTTTCTTCTTCTGTTAGTCATTCCTGCCTGCAGGCACAAGGCTTATGGAGATGACTCCTTCAAACTCATGTTTAGAGTACTAGCGCTTCTCTTATCTCACAAGCTAACGCTTGTACACTTTGATAACTTAGGCAGCTCAATCTTCCACTACACTAGTTGGCCCTGACACGATGAAAGCTTTAATTCTTAAATCAAGAAGCCCAATAACTCTTATAATTTAGCTACAAATTAACATCCAGAAATACCTCAGTGGTCTACTTGTATGTATGTTCATAATGAGGACAATTTGACTTTGCAAAACTTTTACCACTTAACCTGTCTGACGTGTGTTCAAGGTCTTCCGCCGAGGCCAAACTAGGCCAAATCACTAGCAACAGGAGAGTGCCCCTTTTTGACTATGAAGTATTGGACATACAGGAATGAAGTAGAATTTCATTATCTTTTATATTGCTGAGGAAAAAAAAATCCAAAATCCAATTAGGTCAGAGACCTCCCTCAGATATTTTGATGAAATGCAGAACTTCAACATAGTTTACAGAGATCAAGCAAACATCCTTTTCCTTCTCTGCTTCAGAGGGCCATAAGCTCTTACTGTTCCCTTAACAAATGTCAGGACACTACTTCCCTTTTTGCTGATGGCACCTCTTTTATGCTACTGCCTCTTGAAGCCTCACTATAAGATGGTGCTTCTATTTCAACGGATTTCATTAAAACAATGACAAAATCCTTGCAAGCAAGGTTGAGCAACTGAATCCCTATTCCTTTGTGAGCTTTCTTTAACATCTCTGTCAGAAATATTAACTGTCACTTAACCAAAACAATAGCCTTACAAATTAAAACGTTCAGCTCTACCAGTAATTACAGAATCAGTGTCCAGTTCTGTGTTTTTATAGTGTCTTTATCACTGCTGTTAAAAGATATGGGATTTGTTTTTATGAGGATTTCTCCTTTAAGACACTAAGGAGACAGCAACTTGCTGGAAAATAACTCAGCCATTATGCGGGTCTGCTGGTGCAGGACTCTGTATCTCCAGTCCCCACGCCATTTCCAGAAGAGCAATGTATGTTTCAGAAACAAGCTTTCTCAGAATTATGACCAGTAACTGTGACGGGAAAAGTTACTTCCAGAGCTTGGTCACCTGGTAGAGTGGGTCCAGCAAAAGCCACACGTGTTTTGGCAGGACAGAACGTGGAAGATGCCATCAACTCAGGCCTTTCCTCCATGAGGTAGTTCCTCGTCATTTTCAAACGCTGAGTGGACTGCAGTTTAGAAATACATCCACTGATCAAAACAGGTAAGAAATGTACTGCATAAATACTATCCTTGTGTATAATGACTTCAGATTTATGAACACCAAAACAGAAGAATAAGAGGCTTCACTTCACTGTGACTTTTCTCCATGTCTTCCCGACAATGTAAGTAATGGAGCCAAATGAAGAAAAAGCACAAAGGTGTCCAGCTTCATACAGGTTTGAAATGGAAATAGATGTATACATGGGAAAATACTTGCACACCGACACGCAGGTAGAAGGGTGACATACGGACATCTGCAGCTCTTGAATGCACAAGGGCATTAATTACCGTGAAGACTTGAACAAATCAGTAACAGTGATACTGTATCCTGGACTCCTTAAACCTTGCTACGGAAAAAAAGAGTGGCAGTAGCCAAGCAGGTGGATGGTACGATGGTATGATGCTCTTTGTTGCATTGCAACAAAATCAACTGTTGTTGATCTTCTTTCCTCCACCTCGTTTTTTTTCCTATTACTATTTTTATTACTACTTGTCAGACTGCTTGTCTGAAATACATTATAAGGCTTAATTTTTTAAGGAATATACAGCATGCTGGGAGTCTGTGATAGAAGGCAGTCTATGCAGGCCAACTATCATAATTATGCTATGATTTTATACCCAGCAGGAAACCTATGATTTGCCACCCAGGAACAAAGCTAAAGAAATGATCTAAGGTAGCCAATTAAAGTTTTCATAAAGAAACCCTCATCTATTCTCAAAACCCAAAATCTCCTTTTATAGCACAATCCTCTTAGCACTTATCTCTCCCTTCCTCATTAATACAGTTTCACCTAGCTGGCACTGACACTTGCAGAGACAGCGAGGGAGATACAGACATGTATATATACACAGACTTTACTTTTTTCCTTCTGTTCTTCTTGACCTTTCTGATTTGGTTCAGCATTCATACTAGCCCACCTGTCTGGCCGATCTTCCCTGCAACATGCCCTTCAAGATGAAAAACATAGTTTGATAATGCATGGTGACAAACCTCGCAGAGAGCAAGCAGGCAAGCAAAAGAGAGAGAAAGCGCTAAGGGAAACAGCTTCTAACCAGGATCTGCTGCCACACAGCTAATCAGGCAGGTATTCAGTTGTTCACTCCTGCAGACTTGCTTAGCATAGAAATAGGCTGTCTGCCCAGGAAGATGAGGTAATGTCTAGGTTTAATGCCAATCTCTGTAACTGGCAGGACACATCGGGTAAATATTTCTGCTGCAGGAGACCACATTAATTTGATTTTGCTACCAATTTTCATTATTATTATTTCTATCACTATGAATATGCATGAGTTTACCTGCTCACACTGAGGATGGAGAGGATGCAGGGCTCCAGGTGAGGCTGCATTGCGCTGCAGCACTGCTCTCCCCCCTCACACTCCTCCCCACACTCAGAGCTGCCTTCACTTTGTCTTCTCTTCTTTATTGAAGGACCAGGCATTTGTCTGCTCACTTACCTTCTCTACTCCATTTATATAGTATTAGGTCTCTTTTTCCACTCACATCCTATGTTTTGTCCCTCCTTCCCTTCCCTTCAGTACTGCAATACTGTGGTCATCCACAAGTGCTTCCTATGCAGGCAGTGCTTTACCTGCAGATCAATACACACATCTCTTCTATCGAGACTCTGTCCAGAAGAGCAGATTCCAACCACCTAAATACTATCCATATTCGTTTATTTAAATCTTCAGGTTTCTCAGCATAATGGATATGATCGCACTTTCGAAGCTACCGTGCTCTAGGACAGTTACATGCAAACTTGCTCTGGTTTGCACAGACTGCGGCAGCGAGGTGCTCAGGCTGAATATCCTTCTTCTGTAAGGGGGTCTGTCAGCCCTAGCTGTGGGACAGGCTCACAGCCTGACCAATTCCCTGGGCAGAACCAGTTTGCAAGTCCCCAGTTCAGGTCTGACATGTAGACATTTGCATCCCGTCTTTCAAAATACTCATTTCTATTTTATTGTTGTCAAATATGGCAATTTTCTTCTGTTTAAAACAATCTTCTCAATAGTAAAACTGAACAAAATCTTTTAAAACTGCTAGCAAATTTCCTTTATTAAAAGTACTTTTTTTCCTTGTCTCATCTGTCCTCTCTTGAATGTCATATTTTAAATCACGTAGCATCAAAGAGGGTGAGGAGTTCATTCTTTTCCCTTTTATACAAGTATACAGATGAGCACTTCAATTTAAAATCTCGTTACCACTTGTGATCAGCATCCACACACTGAAGACTGCACTCCAACTCTTCACTTTTTTCCTCCATGCTTCAGGACACACTGTCTTTTCAAACTGTGTTGGTCCATTTGGTTCCACCATAATGACTCCATGCACAAGATTTAATATTTAAAATACATATTCTACCACATGAGAGTAGTATACTGGCTTCCTTGGGGTTCAACCAATCCAGGACAGACATAATTCAGACTTACCCACTTTTACTACAAACACGTATTTCAATCAAGTTCTTCGTAGTTTCTGCTGAAGAAACTGCACACAGATCATAATGACATTACAAATTTGTTTCTGGTTCATCACTACCAGCGATTCAAAGACATGAAAGGAACATCTTATGTAAAGGAAGACTAAAATCTCTATGAAGAGGAGAGACAGAAGATGTCACAGTTTCTTCCAGACAGCTCTTTATGGCAAACAGCAAGGAGAACTGAAATTGAGGAAACTTATGTAAATTGTCCATCTCAGCTGAGGTCTGCCTTCTTTCCTCTCACGTGTGCCGGACACCAGTGGTATCTGACAAACCTGAGACAGAAAATGGTACAGAGACCTTTGTCAGAACTAGAAAGGAACATGACTCTGTTTGGCAAGAACGTGGTGACTATTCCCAAGCTGACTACAAGCCAGAGCATGAAGAAAGGAGCCTATTGTCAGCATTAGGGATGGGGAGGCACAGAAATCCAACTCAAAAGGCAAAAAACTCTCCCCTCACGATAAAGAGAAGTGTAGCTAAAATGACATCTGTAGGCTCAGTGTCACTGGGACCAAGATATGAGACTCAGTGCCCAGCAAGCCTCAGCTACTCAGGCTCGCAAGGCAAAGGTAACAGATGTGCTCTGCACACTGCTTTTCCTGATAGGAATATGTTCTCATGTTGCATATTCAACTGAGGCCATGCCCTGGCAAAAAAAGACCAACATGGATATGACAGATGACACAATAAAACAATTTTTCAATATTTTCTAGCAGAAAAATGTGTCTGGTTAGGGGAAGGCTGGATATGCCTGCTGCATAATGGCATCCAAGTATTGGACATGACCAGATTGCACTGTATAGCAAAGTGCTAACACACGTCCTCGCGTGTTTCCCTTTGCTGCCAAAAACCCAACAAAACAGGTTCTCATTTCTGTGTCCCTCGAGTTAGCATCTTTTACAAGGGGCAATTTCACTTTAAAATACTGGAATTATTTTTAGCAGGTCCAGTTTTAAGCCATGATGTTACCAATACACAGTAATCAAGGACAGCTGCTTTTGAGTGCCAGCACCCTGGCAGGTTGACGATACCTCTGTTTTATGCCCTTGAGTCACTCATTCTCTCCTTCTGTATGAAAGCTCCCTCAAGAGGTTCTTAGCAGAGATTTAGCCATGTTCAGTTTCTACCCTGGAGACAAAGTCCAATGACAAGATAAAAAGAAGTCACAATTGTGACAAGATTCCTCTTGTAACCCTTGGCCTTCTCAAGGATACCCAGGCTCTCTCAAATAAATTTTCAGAATTATGTCAACAAGAAGAATATGTTTCTTGGCGTGTTTCAGATTTTTTTTTTTTTTTAATAGAATGACAGTAGCTTTGTATCACTTGAAAAACAGGGAGAAAGAGATGGGAAAATCAGTGTCCCAGCCACGAACCAGCTTTGCTGAGAGTGAGCACTCTGCACTGGGACTAGCCAAGTTTGAGCCGAAACATTTCCCTTGCGGTGTCCTGCCAAGTAGCAAAAAAAGAGGAGGTCAGGCTGGTGGGTATGCCAGATTCCCCGCAGCACAAAATAGGTGGCATATTGTGGGTGAAAACCTCGGAGCAGGAGAGCTGTGGTTAGGTCTCTGTGATCGCTGGAGCAGGTGTGACAATCAGATGAGGTGGCAGCCACACACCTTCAGGATGCAGGGAAAAAAAAGTCTCTCTTCTTTGCCACTACATGGGAACTCACAGCAACGCTCTGCGGCTGGAGAAAGTGGATCAGGCCACTCTGTCACTAACGAGCAAAGGCTTTGATAACTGGGAGGGGAGGTCTGGCGGACACAATGAGGGCACAAGGAGAATTTAATTTTTTTTTAAAACCAAACTCAAGAGGATTTTGACAACAGGGTGTACTAAGGGCATCTACCATAAAGTCACTCACTCAGCAAATCTCACACATACCTCTAGGCTGATGTGAACTTTCCACTCTTCACTCCGATCTGCTGAAGAAATTCTCCCAAATCCCCTGAAGTGGTGACAAGTGCTCTTACTCCTGCTGCCTGCCAAACCTCCTTCCTCCCTCAACCTGTTTACAGTAGCAGTGCAGGGGGAAGATAAAAGGGGAGGAAATACGAGAGTCTCTAACATGGCTTTCCTGAATCCCAGTCACTGAAAACCAGTTCGACAGATCTTTTCCTGAGAGCAAAAAAGCTTCCATGTAATGGAAATATTTATTTGCCATGTTCTAATTGTGCATCATAACCACAGACTAAAACTTTAACTCAAGCAGAAATCAGGCAGTTGAGGATAGGGATTGAGTGAATAACAGACAAAGCTTTTTTTTTTTAAACTTAGTACTTAAAATTTGTCCAAGATAAGTTTCTTGTAAAAAATATGCAAAATTTGAAATTTTAAAAGAATTCTGAAATGAGATGTTTTGATAACTTAAAAATCTAAATACTTCTCTAAAAATTATTTACCAAGTTTGACAGAAATTTGTGAGAAGATCAAGTTAGTTCTAAAGATTGTTTCTCAGCAAGCCTACACCTCACATGCTTTGTGCTTCACACTCCTGCAGAGCTTCAAGAGCATTTTTGCACCAGTAACTACAGGTCAGACTACATCACAGTCTGGAGATCTGTAAGAAAACTTGCATCGAGATGGGCCTGTTGCTTTTCAGAGCAGCAGGACATCATTCAATTCTCATTGATGCTAGCACAAAAAGTCCAAAGTTCAAATTGTTTTTTAATTTGTTAACTTTGTGGCAATTTCAAATATCAAATATATTCCCTAACTACTTCATTTATGTAAAGCTGCACTTTCTTTTTTTTAATGTGGAGGTTTTGCAAAAGCAAGCAAACTGATTTTCTACCCTTCTTAAAAATCTTACTACCTGATCTATCACCCCATATCCTTGATGACAAACTAGTGAGTTGGTTTCTCCAGAACAGGAGCAAGATGCTGATTTTGAAAAGGCTTCTTGCACGGCTCTACTACACAGACATCCAGGACTTCTAGAATTACCGTTTATTACTTCTTAAAGAAAATGCCTTGATTGCTCCCTTGCCACATACTCCCAGCTCCTCTTCCGTGTACCTCTGTTGTACCCTCTGGGTAGCAGACAAGCAAGAAAAAGCACTGCAGACACTTTCACATAGCTAATCTTTATGAACCAACAGTGTTTCTGACAAGCCATTACCCACAAACTATGGTTATTATCGGTGGAAAGACATTTTTCAACTACTTAGAAGGATATAGCAACAGCTTAAAAAAACCTTGACAAGAACATTGTATGCATCACTTCAAAACTTTACACTAGCCTACATCATCCCCCAGCAATCTTGACTCCCCAGGGAATAATTTTGCTTTTCTTTCTCCTTAAAGTCTTGTAGTTTGCACACGTAGGCTGTAAAACCAGGCTTGCTCCAGAAGATGAACAATTTAACTCATAGGAAGTAGAAAGACTTAAGTTGTTTCTTAGGCAGACGAATACAAGAAATTTGTTTACTGAAACCAATAAAAAACCCTATAGTATTTTGTTTACTGAAACCAATTAAAAAAACACGTAGTATTTTTTTTTTTGGTCAACATGGATGTCTGGTTTTCACAGGGACTTTGGCAGTAATGCCTTGAATTTCTTTTCCTTGCGCTAATCAAGTAATTTAAAAAGTGTGATAGAAATTCATACTAGATTATTTTAGCTCTTTTTCCAATGACACTCATCCTTCCCCCACCGGTGTGCTCCTCCCTGCTCACCGCGGCCATGTAGCAAATAATGGCCACAGTGAAAAGCTACCACCAGAAAAATAATGGCTTCAGCAAAACTAAACTGACTGATTTCGTACCATTTCAGCTCAGTGAAGGTCATACGAAGAAAAAAATGTGAATTACAGTTTCAACCACCCACCTGTGCCCACTTGTGACACTGTTTGCTCACACTACCCACACCGCAATGTACGGATCAGTTCCAAATTACCACCTCTAAGCGAAAGAGCAAAGCAGAAAGCTCCCCAACCTTTTCAGAACAGTATGGTTTAACATCAAAATACCCCCACATACAACACTACCTTCCTCATTTCTAACCACATTTATTTCCTATACAGTTACAGACTATATTTTCAGTAACAACTCATGACACCATCCTTTCTCTACAATCTTCAGTTGAACTTGGCATGAGGTTAAGATCAAGAAGATCTGTTATACTAACATTTAACTGAGCCTTGTGAAGTTGTTGCCGTTGAGTAGAGACGGCTAAAGAAAAATTGGGCTTTCATCTGTTGGATATGCACCAAAATTTACAGTTTAAATACAGCACATCGTAGACTGCTGGTGAGTCTCAGGTCTTTCATTACTATGATATCTATTTATTAAACTCGATTTTTAACACAGTGGGCTCATTAAAGTTTTCATTTAAAATAAAATGGTTTCCATTGAAGACCGTCCGCTCTGTAATCTTGACATTCAAACTCCAGTAGCCATTAGGACCAGAACTGAAGTTCCTTCAGCCTCTGAGATCTGGAAGGCTACATCTGCAACATTCCCAAATAACAGATCTTTTTTTTTTCCCCCCTTCACTTTGAGATATGCCGGAGAACAGACAAGGTTTTTTATTTCCCATTTCCACTGAATATACGTTTTCATGTCAGCCAAAGTGAAAGCTAACACAGTTGGAATACAGTAAATGTCAATATTTAATCTGGCTTTTCCTTTCCAATTTTTTAAACCACAATGCATCATCTCAGCATGATTAATAACAGCTCTTCTGTTGCCTTCCCTGAACCGACCTGAGGTATTTTTGTTGCTAGGTAATGTTTTGTTGTGAGCTGTCCTCCCCACATAGGAAAGATTAAGAGATCTCAGATGGAACCAAAGACGGCATGCCAGTAATCACAGCTGAAAGACGCTTGCACTTGACATCTTGAGATGGGAACAACATGTCTATTGTTTGGAGCCATCAGTCCTTTGCTATAATGCACGACAGACAAAACCACCTACCTTGTCAAGAATTTGGAACCTTGTCAAGAAGTCATTTGTACTGATTGGAAAAACAAAAGGGGAATCTGGAGAAGCAGATTCATAAAACAAACAAAATGTCCGAGAAATGGCCCATATTTGCCATTACATTCCAGAGTAGAAAGGAGCTCTCCATCTACTTTAAGTGGTCCCAGAAGGATCCAATATTCATAAAGAAATCTTGCATTGACCTCAAGCTTCAACAGCAGCTTTTATAAGAATACAATGCAGCGCTGCCAAGGGAGTGGGTTTAGCCAGAGAAAAGAGTTTTGGCCAAGACATTCCTCCATCTGACTAATCCTTGGCTTTCCAAGAGCCTGTTGGAGCCACTGGCAGCCGATTCAAAAAAGCTAACACCTTTTTAGTCCCAACCTATACGAGATAATATTTCAGCAGCCCCAAATCAGGCAAAACGTGCAGTCATGTTGCACGCTTCCTCCAGACTTTAACTATTCCTTTGTCCAACCAAGGCATTTATTCTAAAACACTTTTTTCTTTGCAAGGATCAACATTTTTATTAGCATATTTACAAAAATACATAGCCATATCTCCGAGTTTCCCAGCAATACCCTTGGCAGAAATAAAGGAAGCCAGACTGACAGAAAAGTTATACTCCAAAATTACTGTGCTGGATTCTTTGCCAAAGGGTAATTTGTCAATGCAGTTGACAAATTGAAAAAGGGGAACATTTTTAGTGCCAGCCCCAGAAAACAGTAAAAGAGAAAAACAACACTCGTTCCCTTAAGGAGGGGAAGTACAAGGGAAGAAGTCCCTGCACTGAGGAACTTAACTGCTTAATCTTATATTCTTTAAGACTATCTGAGTAAAGAGAAACACCATCTCCTTTTCCCAGTTAACAAGCTATTGGCACACTCTGGTGCCACCCAGGCTCCCATCAGGAGTCAAAGATCCTTTTGTGCTAGGCACTGTAAAAACACTTACTAAAAGGACAGACAGCCCCAAAGGCTTTATTATCTAGAATAAATAAATTACCATGAATTAAGACTTAATTTTCTAGCAGTGTGGGTAATTAAACACTGTAACAGGTTGCCAGGTGGTAGACTCACCATCACATGGAGCATTGAAGACTGTATTTCTCTCTAAAAAAATATGCTTCCATCTAATTTATACGAAAAACTAAATGGCTAACTCTAACACGGAGGGTCAAGCTGAATAATCACAGTGATCAGTTCTGACCCTTGAACCCATGAATTTCCCCTGTTCAGTCTCTTATTGTGTTAAACCAAGGGCAGATAATTAAAAGTACTGTACTCAGATGCTACTAGTACTTACCATTCTGCATAAGACAACGACAACCATACCTGAGAGCTTCAGCCACTGGGCAGGAGATTTTCCCCTGCTGTACATCCCAGTTTTATCTTCTTGTGCTAAGTGGACCAGTCCTCCAAAGTGCTATGCCACAGCAAGAATCACAGGGTAGGATGGAATTATATTCTATGGTAGCACAGAGAATTTTACTTCTTCAGTGCCTAATCTGGTGGCAACTGTTTGGCTTAACTGGTTAACTGGTTATACTGGCAGCATCTCCCCAGATCTGGAACCCCAAAGGAATTTTCCTGCACTGGTCTAATGACACTTTCCTTTCTAACACAGTGTTTGAATCACAGGGTTCGAGCCCGTAACTCAGCTGATCCAGATAGGAATCTTCAACCTTTGATGTGACCCCCGTTGTGACTTCTCTGAATGTGGCATGCAACAATTTAATCCAAATAAAACCCCTGGGGTCAACATTATGAAGGGAATGTGAATGAAATCCCAAGGCCTCAAATTAGACAACCTAATGAAGTCCTTAGGGTTCTAAATTCTGTGAAGTCAATATAATGGCTTCTCCATGGGCAAAAAGCACCCAAAACATTCTCTTCTACCATATACATGTGTTACTTTCAGTTTAATTAATTCTAAACAGCTTAATCATTATATATCTCACTGTGTCTATGCAACTGCCTCAGCTACCTGGAAGCATTGAACTACTTGTCCCCAATGACTTCTTAATGAACAGCATTCCTCTACCGTATGTCTGGGAGCTTCTCTCCATTTACTGGTGGAATTACAGACCACAGTGCACAGGTGGTCATAAACAGTGTGCTCCATCTATACATTATTCATATGACTTAACATATTAACCAAACTCAGAAGTGAAGAGTAACATCAAAACAAAATAGATTTCTTCAAAACAGCATTCTTCTCCTGGATTAATACTAATCTCTGTGAGATGTTTCACTCCCTTAGGCCCCCAAAACCTTTCTGGACTACAGCAGAGGGAAGGCAGCAGTAAGACCTTCAAGATTATGCTGGGGTTTGTTATTGCAGCTTTAAGAAAGCTGGCAGACTGTTTGCCACATCCCACACCCTTCCCACATCCCTGCCAGTTGTCTTGAAGAGTGAAGACAAATTAACCTTAAAAACTTGAGGTAGTCAGCCAGCAGCTGTGGAAATACTAAAAACAAGGGACAGTTGAGCCAGCCAAATCACTTAATTTCCTTAGGCAACAGCAAAGAGAAAAGCGAATGGACAAAAACCTTTACGACCCAGGGGACTTTGAGTACACATATATTTGTGCTTGGGGGTAAAGTACTCCCTTCCTTAATCAGAGAAACAAAATAGGTAAGAGAAGCTGGTGTTTCAGGTTAAAAAACCCTCAAAACCCAAGAAAACCCACCACATACAAAATTCAGCAGTTTTTTCTTCTTTGCTGGAAAGTCATGGACTAAGTATTATTTTTATTACGTTCCCATTCTAGTTTGAATTCCAGACACGATGCAAAGCACAGAGAAAGCCAATCCACTTCTATCAAAGAAAAACATAAACAAAACCCAACAACCCACACAACCACCACTTTTCAAAAAAGCTCTGCTTATAAAACATTAAGAGAAGAATCATTTGTGTCCAGATGCCATTCGAACTGGCATCACTACCCAGAAACGCTGCCCAGTATAATCAATAAGACAGATTCTAACCTTCAGGGATATTGTAATCATCACAACTACCCATGGTTATCAGCTCAAATTATGTGTCCACCCCTAAAACATTCTTCAAGGAGAGTTCACTGTACTGGCACTAGTTTTAGGGCATGTATTTTATGATTTAACAAGTAGCTACAAGTGTAAGAGGATGATGACATTTCCAAACTGGCATAGGCATGCCACCCTCCTAGAAAACATAATAAAAATCTATGTCAGATCAGTGCAAGGGCTAAAGTTTTATGCAGAGCAGACATCTGGCTGGTAATCACCATCAGCATAGTGCCTGGTCGAACACTGCAGCAGGAACACGTTAGGTGCTATTTGTCCAGCAGGGTTTAGGATGGTTTCAAGCCCAAGTAAATTCCATCACTGCAAACAGCAGCTTTGCTTCAGAAACAAAAAACTCAACCCCAACCAATCTACCCTGCATTACTACTCAGGACAGTTACTCCTGAGTTACACAGCCTCTCTCTCTGATCTAGAGAGAAGCCAGGAGCAAGACCAAACAGCTCTGGACCGGGAGCCTTCAGGACAACGCTGGTACTCTGCACAGGAGCACAGCTATCCAGACCTGACTCATCTCATGTCTGCAGACGAGCCGCGTGCACTGCAGTTTACTGTAACTGCCATCTTAAAAAAAATAAAATCCAAACCAAACCCCCTTCAGTTACAGATAGGCATCATCTACTTAATAGAACCATATCACTCCTTTCCAAATTCAAGAGATGAAAGGCTTCTCTTTCAAAAATCTGTGAGACAGCAAATTAAACATTGTGATAAAAGAAGTTTCTGATCAGCAGGTGCCTCCCATGCTGGCAGCAGGCGAAGATACTCCTGTCTGTCAGCAAACTCGGCGGCTTCTGAACAATGAGGGCTCCCACCTTGAGGGCTCTGCCAGAAACACTTTCACCACCAATATCAAGTAGCTGGCAGCACATGGTGTTAGGTGCAGAGATCACCCGAAGGTCACCGAACACTTACTTTATGGTTAAAAGCCAAAATGAGATTATCCCCAGGGATGCCACCTAATAAACACACACACCAGGCTGTAAGGGATGCCAGCTTGTCTGGAGCGATAACTGCTTGCAGTGTGTGCGCTGGCTGGCAGGAGGGAAGCGTCAAGAAGGAGCTTGACACAGCTGTGCAGCCCCCGCTTGGGAGGAACTCCAGACATCCCCATCGCCCACTTTATGGCCCATGCATTGCGTTTTGTGCTTTAAAGCTTTGCCCTGCACACAGGTCAAGCGGTGCCACCTGAACTGCCTCAGTGTACCCAAAGCAGCACTGTTTCTTCTCTCAGAGGAGGTTTCGTTAGGTGGGTATTTCAGCTGAGGTCTGCAGATTGACATAAGAGTTATTACATGGAAAACCTGTGCAGCAGATATCTAAAATGTGGGCAGTCCTCAAAAAAAGGACATTGTCATCAGAGACAGCATTGCAAAAAAAGCTCATTTCACACAGACCCCAAAGTTATCACTTAAAAAAAAAAAGAAGGCAAAAGAAATCCCTCAAGCTAAGAGGAAAGTCCCAGAGAGTACAGAAAAAGGGCTGAAATAAGATCCTTTGCTGTTCTATTTGTGACTTGCAAACATAATTCCTACAATGATACACAAACATAAACAAATAAATAACAAATGGATACCATCCTAGGGAAGGATATTACTTCATGGCAATTCAACAAGGTACAACAGAGTGAAAAGTAACACAGTGTGTAAAACCGTCACAGACAAAATCATCCGGCACTCTGGCAAGGACCAAACGCTCAAGAACTCCAGGCCACAAGCCAGCTGATTTCTGTATAAGGCACCATCTTGTCCCGAAACCTCCTTCATCATCCCGATGTGTTGACAAGGGAAATTCACAGGTAGCTGTTGGGCTGCAGCTCTGCTGCCAGCAAGGAGCAGGATTTACAGCTTGCCGTTACCTCTGCCCACTCCTCCCGCCACCCCTTCCCACCCCCTGAGGAATGGCCCGGCAAGGGAGAGACCCCGTCTGCTGCATCCCCCCCGGCCAGCTTAAAGCAGGCCACCACACTGCCTCACCAGAGCTGTACTCTCAATTCAGCACATCTTTATTCAGGATGGTAAGGAATGGAGGGTGTTGCAGTGCTCAACATTTGGTCATTTCTGACTTTCTCCCCTTCTGTTTTTCCATCCCCAGCTCCTCCTCTCCTCAGAGATGCTATAAGGCCTCTTTCTTCAGACGACTGGCTATAGAGCGTACATTTACATAAAATCCAGAAGAAGACTTTGATTGAAGAACATTTTATTTGTGGCAAATGTTATTTATCCCTGACATAGACACTACCGATAATGGTTCTCCTACTGTTTGCAATGCCCTGACAGCAGGAGGAACACGCAGCTCGCACACATCTACCAACTACTACAGTCAGTCTGGGGAAACACCACCAGAAAAATAAAACTGTCCTGCTCTCACAGCTCAGGATCAGACCAGTTAAATGTGCCCAAGTGCTCCTGGGAAACCCTCGCTCCTTATGAATGATTGAGAAGTAGGCTCTGAGTTGTCTAAATAATTTTAGATGTAGCCCCCAGAGTTCTTGATGGCAATCGAAGGCAGACAGTACTAGTCCAAAAAAAAAAAAAGGTAACACTTTTTAGGATCATGCCCATACTATTAGCAAACGCCTTTTTAAAACAATTGGCAGTTTGAGTTTGTTGCCTTCACAACATCAGGAAAACAAACGTCACACCTCACACCAACTAATAATGAGCTGACTTCACCTAGTCAGTGGACAGACATTTGTGTGGCCCCAAGAATATCCCACTGTTCACCCTACACCAGCAAAAGGCACCATATGGCCTACTATATTGGTATCGTATCTAATTTCTGCAATTATGTAGGGCACTCTTTCAGAGAAGTAGGTCGCTGTGATATTTTGGATGCAAAGGTCTTCCACTCTTGGAGACCTGAATCAAACTTTCATGTAAGCATAGTGCTTGTTGCTATGACATAATTGCAAGCTTGTTTATGTTATGAATACTGTGTAATGAAGTCTGCATGCAGTCTCCTCTATTCTGGGATTGAAAGTACTTTGACTTATGAGTTATGGCAAACATTTTCAGTCTGGGTATCTGCTGTCACAGGAACTATTTGGAAGGCAGTGGGGCAGAAACGCGTGCACAAGGGGAAGGTGCTCAAGGACGTGATCAAAGGAACAAGAGTACTACTCAAAAAGCAAAACCACTGAAATAAAAAAGTGCATGAGGTAGTATGTTCCTTAGATTCCTCGTGGCTTAAGACAAGGCTATTCCTAGTATCCCCCCACCCCTCTCTAAACTAAACTGCTAACTGTGCATGACAGTCACCCATCTGACTCGGTACACACATCAGTCTCTGAATACACATCAATTTAATTTGAGACAATACACCAAGTCATCACCGTTCCTTCTTTTCCCTGTGGCGGGCACAGTCACCTAGCCCTCACAGAGGAGGGGGGTATTATCAGAGTAGGAAACAGTGGGATGACCTCTCAAAGTTAATTTGCTGTTAGACCTCATGCAAGAAAGAAATATCTGGGTTCCTGGGCATGTACCATAACCACAATTCCTCCATCTGAGACAGCAAAGGAAGCAGCTCTACACAAATGCTCCTGAGTACTGATCTGAAGCTTATAGATATGAGATGGGTTAACATTTTCTTTTCTAACTTGCATATTCCCATTCCCTGAACACACACATGAAAAAGCAGTAATTGCCCTTCTCCAGTTGATTCAATCGTAAGTGCAGTAAATGTCTCAATGGGGTAGCTTCACCCAGAAGAGTCTTGGGAGAGTCTTGGCACTGTTATTGCCCTCCCCTCACCAACCCAATATTTCTCCTCTTTACAGAGAAGTCTGCAACTTAATCTTAAATGAAGTTTCAAAAATTCTGAACTATTTCAGGTAAGTAATGGAATGGACAAAGAAAAAGGAGAGAGAAAAAGAGATAGATCAAGATAGAGAATATTTAAATTTCATTCTATAGTTTTAAGAGAGAATTGTTAGGATCACAGGAGGAACATCGCTTGAGAGTATTCACCGACATACTATTAATTGCTCTACCTGAGAGCGTAACAATAATTTAGCTGGGCTTCAGCTCTCAAAGTGAAGAAAAAACAAAAACAAAAACAAACTACTTTCAGAAAACTGCACCATGGTACAAAACCTCACAAGGAAAGAGTCCTGATATTTTTTCTTCCAGGGCTTCAGAAAGGACTTTTTCTTATATTTTCCTTGAGTTTGTAACAAAAGATAGTGGAACTAAATATATACTCTGTGCAGGAAAAAAATCCGGGTGCCAGAAAGGCCACAGCACTGTATAAAGTAGTTTGCAAAATGGAGGTTACAAAGGGATTAACTGCATGACATTCTCTAGTAGGGAAAAATAATGGAAGGACTAAAGCTACATTCAGATCATCTAAGGGCAGACCATCACTCAGACTTACTTCAGGGTTTGGAAAGCAGATCCAAGCATCACTGAATTATTTGCTCCCAGGTGTAGACACCACCACTGAAAAGCCAAACCCCAGTCACTACCTTCTCTCTAATGTTACGCACAGCTGTGCATGTCCTAGCACTCCCTGCAGCTCCATAAACCGAGCTTCCCAAAGATGCTTCTACAATCAGCTGCAGAATAAACCTGATTGCACTTCTGGGCTTTCAAGGTAGGGAGCCAAAATTGTGAGAAGGCTTTGGAGAACTATCAACCCTCAAGTTATTTAGCTTGTGTCCTCACCACAAGGTGGATGCAATACAAGACTTGGCGAACAGAAGGAGCCAGGCTCTTAAGTCTTGATCCTACCTCCGAGGAGATCAACCCACCTGAGGACAAAGCATGAACAAGCTGCACTGTGAAAGTTTAATGTGTAGACGGGAGCAAAGCTAAGGGCAACACCTGAGAAATCAAGTTAAGACAGAACCTGGAGTGCTGAAGAGGTTGTATCCAAATCAAAAGGAAAAAACAATTTTTCGTCCTATTCACATTTTTACAGCATTTACAGCAGAATAAACACACAGATCACCTCTAACAGTAGCTTCAAAATCAAGAGAAAATTGTTACAAGAGGGTAAGTAAAACAGAAAGCGCTCACCAGCAGAGATTTGCATTAAACTAGAGGAAAATCAAAACAAAATGTAGATGTAGGGCAAGGTGGGCCTTAGAGGGGTGGCAGAGGTCCCCATAAGGTACTGAGGTACACTGACTGAAGTATATTTAAGAGAATAACAATAGCTTAAAGCTACACTATCATACTTTTTCAAAGTCAAAACTAGAAAGCTACCTTACTACAGCATTTATCTTTATGAACAAGACTCTGCACCATCTCTGGTGATCTGCATACTGCCTGCATTGTTTGCCAAATGCCATCAGCAACATCTCAAGGCCATTTAAAACCAGTAATGTGCTATATCTGTTTAAAATTAGCTGAGCAGGTGTATACGGGTTTTTAAGAAAAGGGGTTTGGCTCAAGCAGGAAGAGTAAAGCCTTTAGTAAAATAATAATAACTGGAAGATAAACACGCATTTGAAAAAGAAGCAAGGAAGAAAACAACCTCGAGTTGCAAGTCAGAGTGAGCTAAGCAAAAAAGCACAGAAGTGCATTTTGCTGTCAGCCTCTACGGGCCAAGTCATGAGAGGTACTGAGTGTTTACTTGCTAGGGACAGCAGTTACACAAGGCACCCTTCCTCTTCTGCCGCCTTATATAAGCTTCCCCGTCTAGACACAAGCTTGACTTTGACGGAACATGCTGGTCCTACATTTTTCTCAGGACTTTCCTCACCATCTGGAAGCTACAGGGGAACAATGCACTTGACAGTGACTCTGCCTCCCTTCAGCTGCTTCTATAAAAAACCCGGGCTTTTGAACTATTCAGTGGAGGATGAAGAGAGTAAAACTCCAACTGCTTGGATTTAATTTCTTACTTCTGTGATATTTCCAAGGGGTTGATCTGTCATGCCAACAAAGACAAGAATCAGTATTCCTCAGTTACTTCTGCAAAGAGAAAATAGAATCTGGATCAGCCTAGAAAATAAACACACAGAAAGGAAAAAAAGAGAGGTAATAAAGAACAAGGAAACTGCATGTAGCAGGCTATATAGAAACTGTTTTATATAAAACACCTTCTATACCCCACATGCTTTTTCAAGGCTTCCTGGCAATAAAAAAAAATGGTATTTTGTTCTCTAGGAAATAACATATTCTAAATCAATGACATGTTGAACTCTAATACAAGAATGCACTGAAAGCAACATATGGGTTTGGTTGAGATCACAGTAATACCTTTGCTAGACAAGCTAAAATTGCATCTTTTACTGGAGTTCTGAAAAAATCTGGCATTTTAATAATTCCTAAGACAAAATGGGGTCAGAAGAGTCTCTACTAGATGTCAGGAAATGGTAGGAGTTCACGTACCAAGATCTGTTTTCCTTTTACTAGAAGTACAGGTATATACAAAAGCAAAACAACACAGGCAATATTCAGAGCCACTGAAAGTTTGTCTTCTGGCTGAAAATACACAAGAACAAAATACTATAAAGTTGATCTCCTAGTGGAAAACACTTGGGCATCCCTTCAACTTTTGTCTAGCCATTGTTTGACCCATCCTTGCTCATCCTGATCCAGTGTCCTGACAAGCCAGCCTGCACGCCAGCAGATGCAGCACAGGACTACAAACAGAATACGCAATTTTGCATCCCTTAGCATATTTCCAAATGCTTTCCTGGCAATAAAAACCAAATAGGTTTGTGAAAATTATCCTCTGGAGCCTGTGTAAAGCAAGGTAAGTATCATTTGAGACCAGCCATTTAAAAAAGAAAAAAATAAAAAAAAGAGGGAAAAAAAGTCTTTTGTAGTTAGAAATGGCTCGTTAGTGGACTTCAGCAGCAGGGCAGTCTGCAATTGATCAAGTTGGCTGTCATCCGTGGGAACTGCTACAAAGGTTTTTGGCAGAAGGGCTAGGATGGGATGATGAAGGTATCTGCTCAACTAAGGGAAAAAAGGAAATAATAATGTTTAATAAAATATATATTAAAATATATTCATAAACATGGTTCATGGTAACCCTATAAACTCAAGAATTTTCTGCAGTGACACAGGAGGACTGAAGGAGTTGTTGACAGGAGGAAGAAATAGCATTTTATTCTTATGTATATACAATATAAAACACCCTTGGCTTTTCTAAGAAGCCAGTTAAAAACTGGCATCTCCCAGGATTCCTCCTCTTTGATCTCACTGCCAACATGATCCATACTAAACGAAGAAGCAGAGCTTACACTGTAGATCTGTCAGTAAGAGTCAGTGGAGGTGTTGGGAGAGGCATCAGGAAGGAACATCATGACATTCTCACCCGTGTCGTGTTTGCAAATCAAGGCAGAGCTTGCTATAAAAGGAAGAGGAGGACAAAAAGCCATCACCTCTGTACGAAAGAGCTGTTAAGTAATGGGTGAATGATGCAGAACAATATGATTAAACAAAATGCCATTGTTCACTACATACAGGGGTGTGTGTATAGAAACACATACACACACGTGCAACTGTCCTTGTTGCAAAGAAGAAGAAAAGGGTGCGGGTGCCTTGACTGCCAATGTGGAACTTCCATCATCCACCCCAAACTGCCAGAGTTCATAACAGCTGTGATTCTGGGTTCTCATAATCTCTCCATTACAGATTAAGTTATATTCTCAGCATAGCAGTCTCAGGAGAACAAGGAAATTAAGGAAGAAAGAGTACAAGTGACCCTGCAACAGCAGTGTAAACCAGCCAGCCATGGAGACACTGGCTCACTCATTCTCCCTGGCAGCTTTGCGCAGTGGCCAGGGCACAGTCAGTGCCTGCCACCATAGAAGATGTGGAGAAACATATTTAAGGAACAATACAACTGAAGTTAGATAAATGATGGACGTACCTTAATTATTCTACATTTAGCCAAACCACATGTCTGGCCTTATAGCTGAAGAAAAAAGTGATGACCCACCAAGATCTGAATGTTCAGAAGAATTAAGAGAGGCAAAAAGCCGAATATATCCTGTATCAGCAGTGGTTTGAACAGTGTAAAAATTGTTGTGATGGATAGCTTTTGAACAGCCTGCATGAGATCTCACCTCTCTGTGTATTGTACAAGTGTCCACACCACAAAGCCATCAGCCCAGCTGGCACTCTTACTGTTTCAGCAGAGAAGTCAACACTTCAAAATGACCTGAAGACCAAATACATAAAAGGTTATTTGCTGCCGAGACACTAATGCTGGGCAAGCTCGTGGTAGCAGTGTCCATATGTTCTACTCATTACAGTACTGCCAACATGTGGTACTCAAAAATATGAGTCAGGTACCATAAAAATTCACATTTGGCATAAAACCAGGCACTTCTTTTAACAAATAATAGACTTCAACATTTTATTTCCTTCTAATCTCTGAGCACTTACAGCTCCTAAGCATTTTTCAGGAATGTTAGGAAGGCACTCCTCAAGCCCAAGAGTTGAAATCTTCACAAAATCCTGTGATGCTAGTAGACAGGATTTCCAGTAGGAAAGAAGCAAATATCATCCGCCAGGAACAAAATCAGGAAGTTAGCAATGCTTTTGTACAAGCAACTTCAGGTTCATCATCCACAGAAAGGCAAGAGGACAGCAATGCATATCCTTCTGACCAAAGTCCAGAGTTTAAAGACAATGACTCATTTTAAGTAAGGCTATCTCGGCTTTTTGTACAAGTGAATTACTTGCACTTCTTGCACAATATGTGATTTTCACACTAGAATTTCACATTGCCATGGTAGGTTTAGAAGGAGGATTGCAGTTCTGCACGTAATCACACAACTGAGTTATATTTACCTGCTCTCACAGGAAAAAAAAAAAAAAGGCGTTTCTATTTTCAAAGGAAGTGTAGCTCAAACAGACTTAGTTTTGGAAACACATTTCTTATTGAAGTGCCAAGCGATCAGAAAGTGATGCACCACACCAAGGTGAACATTACCATTTCTGGGGATCACCAGATCTGTCTGCCAGCCCCACAGCGCAACACCAGCTTGCTCGGTGGACCAAGAGCAGTTCATTCTTCACTCTTAACACTTCTTCTGTCTGACAAACTCAAAACCTGTAAACCTCAATTAAATATCCTGCTATCGTAGAGAGCTGACATCTCTCCCCAGCTGAAGATGAGCTGTGTCTCGGCTACCTTAGATCTCTCTGACTCACTGTTGGGAAATCTAAGGTTTCACAGGGCAGTGTCTCTCTAAATAACTGCTTTTCTCAGTTTCACTAAGTTGTGTATTTACTTTAAGGAACATTTCTTCACTGCAGAGTCAAGGGACTACTGTGATTTATTCCTCCATGATTTCTTATCACACAGACAGAAGTGCTTCCACAAAGAGGCAGGTGGCTGGGCAGCAAGTCCATAACCCAGCTGATCATCATCATCCCTGTGGGAGCTGCTCTCGCCCAAGTTCCCTGCTGAGCAGAGCGGATGCAGAACTCCCGAGCAGCAACCCCAGGGGCTCTCCGTTCTCACCTGCTGATGTCACCGACTGAATTCGCAAGGAGATTCACTGCATGGACTAACTTGGTTCTCCTCACCCTTGTCTCAGCACTGATAGCACCGTGCGGTGAACAAAACGGTGAACAAAAGCCAAACTATGATTAGAAGATGTCTGATCAGTTATTGTCAAGTCCACCTCTCTCCCTACTCTCCTCACCCAAACTAAACTATTTCATCTATTATTCGTTACCTCCATTCTCCATGGTCAGGCCAGAATGCACTAAAAATTATATCGGAGACATAAATGGAACAGAAGGATAGAACAAACAGGCAAAGCTGGGGAAAAAGCAACGGTGAGAGTGGCCACATGTGGATGGGAACAACCGGCAGGGTCCAGCTATCCTGTGCTGTCTGTCTCCTGCAGACTGCCTCGAGGGCACTTCCCATTTGCCACCTTGCCTGGTTACCCCAAGTGCTGCCACCTCTCTGGCCACCAGCCACAGGAGCACAGCCATCCCCAGGCTTGCACAACAGCTTAGTATCTGCAGGGATGGCTACAGCTGTGACTGCAGGATGCCCCAGCACACCCCAGGGAGCTGTAACCACCAATATTACTGCAGCCACAGGAGCAGGTTTGAATGTGAGCTGGACTCTCACCTTCAAACAACTGGGATGAAGCCTGGCTTCTCCAATCTTTACTTCTACCAGCGATTCAGCCCACACAGGGATCTCTGCGCCCATTGCAATTAGATCTCCAAATTGCCATGCAGGCATCGCAGTGACAAATCTCTCTCCGTTCCTTTACACTCCCTTCAGCCTTTGCCAGATCCAGCAGGGCATGTGAGATGCAAACGCTTTCACACCTACGTATTTTGTTTAATCAACCACAGATGCTCAGATTGATTGAGCAGTGATTTGCATAGATTAGCGTGATGTCAGTATTTATAATACGGGAGGAATATCATGCCAAAATCCACCCCTGAGGAGCTATCTACTCACAAACTAAAGAAAAACTGGATAGATTTTAATGTAGAGAAAGAGACTAACATTTTTAAAAATTAAATCTTCAAGTGAGATTTATCAGGTTTCCTCAATCTTCTCCTCTCTTGCAGGCTTCTTTCTTCTTGTCTATCTTGTGACATAGGAATTTTTTCTCCTTACCTTTCCTAGAACAATTGCAACAGCTGTCAAGGCTGTCACTGTTACCAGATCTACCTGAAGTGAAGAAGAAATACAGTGCAAAGGAGGTTATTTCTACATATTGTATTTAGTATCTTCCCTGGAGCTAGTTATGGGTAAAGATCACCATTTTTCCTATGAAAATCTTAATGTTTTAACAAAAAATTGAAAAATAAAGTGGAAATTATTTCAGAAGTTCAGTTTAAAAGTAGTAAGAGTTGTTCAAAAGAGGTCTGAAATCTGTAGGAGTTTTTTGCCAAGAACAATCAAATTTTTAAAGACAACTTAATTTCAGACAAATACAAATTGTCAGCACTTCTAAGCAAGCACTAATAATTTTTCTCCTGGCCTAAATTACAGACAGCTACAAGATTCACTTTTGTACTTCAGTAATTTGTGTAGTGACTATCTTTATTTAAAATGAATTTTTAAAAAAGCCCAGAATACATAACTAAAAAGGATGAAAAATATAATTAAATTAAGTGCTGTGTGCTCTTCTGGAATTCCAGTTAAACATTTTTTTGAAATATAGTGAAATGCGGTGAATACAGATTACTTCAGACAGGCAATAATCCCTATTTTATCATATAAGATATTAATACCTATTAATACCCATTTTACAGCCAGCTCTAGTAAACATCTATCAAAACAGCAGAGAACTTCACTTGCACTGTGAAACCATTACCACGACCAAAGGATGCAGGTACTGTCAGCTGTCATGAGACGCACACACTACAAACAGCAACACAAACCCCAGGCACTTCGAAGAATAAATCAGATGGCTTTTTGCATAACTTGCAAGAGACTAACAACATTATCATTACCGTACTGACATACAAAACTAAGGATTTCTTTTCCCCTTTGGAGTTTCAAAATGCAAACCTCATGAAATTTAACAAGGCCAAGTGCAAGGTCCTGCACATGGGTCGAGGCAATCCCAAGCACAAATACAGGCTGGGCGGAGAGTGGACAGAGAGCAGCTCTGAGGAGAAGGACTTGGGGGTGTTGGTGGATGAGAAGCTCAACATGAGCTGGCAGTGTGCGCTTGCAGCCCAGAAACCAACCGTGTGCTGGGCTGCATCAAGAGAAGCATTAGCAGCAGGTCAAGGGAGGTGATTCTCCCCCTCT
>VZTO01017033.1:88394-100863 GCA_013400615.1 Syrrhaptes paradoxus | reverse complement strand
TGGAGGGTGTCCCTGCCCATGGCAGGGGTTTGGAACTGGATGATCTTTGAGGTCCCTTCCAACCCAAACCATTCTGTGATTCTCGTCCACCAGGACCCCCAAGTCGTTCTCCACAGGGCTGCTCTCAAGGAGTTCTCCCAGTCTATACAAGTACCTGGGATTGCCCTGGTCCAAGTGCAACACCTTGCACTTGGCCTTGTTCAACCTCATTAAGTTCTCATTGTCCCACTTCTCCAGCCTGTCCAGGTCCCTCTGGATGGCATCCATTCCCTCTTTTGTGTTGACTGCCATAGAGAATCAAGAGGGAATTTAGAGAATATTTTCATCAGAGCATACTGAAACTTCACTCTATGAAGCTTTCCAGTTCAGTGCCCTAACACACAACAAACCTGACCATTCCTGGCAACAAATTATGATCTTTCATCAGATATTACAGATTGATTTTACTGCCCTTCTTTAAGACGTTTTCTTACCAAGATGTTTGTTTTGTTTCCTTGCTTTTACACAAAAGCTGGAGGATATTTCTAAGAGTAGCAAATTTCTAAAGGTAGCTTTAGCTGGCAATTAAAATGTATTTTTTCCTCCCATTCATTTTCATTTAACATCTGCATGCACTGATTAATCTCCTGCCTTCCCCCATACTTCCACTAGAAAAAGCAAAGCTATTAAAAAATAAAAAGTGAAGAAAATACGAACAAAAATATTAAACAGATGAAAATCACACGGTCCTGTCCTTGACCATCAGGACAACACTAAAAGGTGCACAAATTTTTGAGGAAAATGCAGCCAGACTGCAGGAAACGACTCTGGGTACAGTGATGCCTGTGGAAAAAGGGTGCATTCACTCGCTGCTTCTGAAGTACATGAATATGCACTTTCCTCTCTATAAAATGACCAATTTACCATTCAGAAAATGCAAAGCGATAATTAATGTACAAGGTTAAAGAGAAAGGAAAAGAAAAAAAGTCTTTCAAGGATGCAGAAAGAGAATTTTCTGCCTGAGGCTATATTAGCCAAAATAAGAACGTCCACTGTACAATATCTAATTTCATGCATGAATGCTGCTCTGGGTCACAGCTCTATGCTCTCTCCCTCTGAAGCTTCCCCATTCACCCCTCTACCCCATCCTAAAATACTGCTACTTATACACTGCTTGGAAAACTGGTGTCCCAACAGCCTCACAGGTTTTATAAACAGATGTCTCTGTCTAACCTGATACTGAATTTAAAACATTTTTCAACCAAGAGGAGTAAACAAGGTGATGCACAAAGCCGTTACTTCCAGATTCAGGCAGAATGGAGAGGAGTGTTATTGACAGATGAAAAATTGCTCCTATTTTTGCCAGCAAAATTAAGAACTCTGATGGAACAAAATGAAAACTCCTTTCAACTTCCATTAAAATAACTTTTTTTCCTTAAATAATAGAACTCAGGTTTGTTTTAGGGTAACTGTCCTCAGGGCCAATTAAGGTAAACACTTCCTTTTTTTCTATTTCAGTTTAGGAATATAAATGTTCACATATGTTCTTATTACATCTTGGGTGACGGAAATCTATGCTGAAATAAAACACAGGTAGATAACCAGGCTCCAGAACAAACAGCTTTAGGGATGGCTTAGACAGGACAGCGTGGCAGCATACATGGGCAATGAATTACCTTGGACTTCTTTGTCCAGGTGAGCATGGCATTTTCCTAGGCTAACGCAATCATGCCTCTGACACCCAAAAATTTAGTTTGGGTATCTCAGCAATCGTGATTGCATCCACGTGGACACATCTTCTGATGTGACGTTGTACAAACACACCAATTCAACAGTTGTAGCTATCAGCGGACAGTCTGCATAGGCAAACCAGGTACAACGTAAAAGGGAAGGCAAAATAAATCCAGTACCAACTTGTACTCTGCACCTGTGGAATTGCCATGATGGCAAGTGAGATAAGCTGCAAATAACAGTTTTATCTGTCTAGACTAAAGGTTTAGATTGGCTTGCAATCAGCTGCTTCAAATAAGGCAAGTCTCCAGGACACGAAGATGAAAAGGGAGAGAGGAAAATCAGTATATGAAAATTTCTTTAAAGATACGGCAAATCTCCAGGGAATCACAGAATGGTTGAGGTTGGCAGGAACCTCTGGAGGTCATCTGCTCCAACCACCCTGCTCAAGCAGGGACACCCAGAGCTAGTTGCACAGGATTATCTTCAGGCAGATTTTGAATATCTCCAAGGATGGAGACTCCATAGCCTCCCTGGACAACCTGTGCAGTGCTCGGTCACCCTCACAGTGAAAGTGTTTCCTGCTGTTCAGAGAGAACCTCCTGTGTTTCAGGTTGTGCCCATTGCCTCTGGTCCTGTCACTGGGCACCACTGGAAAGACCCTGGTTCTGTCCTCTTTGCACCTTCCCTTCAGGTATTTATAGACATTGATGAGATCTCCCTGAGCCTTCTCTTCTCCAGGCTGAGCAGCCCCAGCTCTCCCAGCCTCTCCTCCTACGTGAGATGCTCCAATCCCTTCAGCATCTTCCTGCCTCTTCACTGGACTCTCTCCAGTATCTTCATGTCTCTCTTGGACTGGGGAGCCCTAATATACTCCCCAAAAGACACTTTTCCTAAAATATACTTTCTCAGTCTGAAAGTAGCATATTTACTCCCAATTCAAACCAGTAAATAGTGAAGATTTATTTTTCAGGGTTATGTAATCTACTTTGCCATCTGAAGTTACTAAGGTGTTCTGTTTCAAGGGGTCAGTACTACTATAGGCCCACGAAAAACCCCCCCAAAGACTCTAAACAACAAACAATTTTATGCATACCAGAGACAGAATTATGCATATCTTTTTCACACAATTTATAGTTGTTTTCTAGTCAAGGCTTGAAAATGACTAAAAGGGAAAGTTTATTAAATTGTTTACTGCTCAAATACATTCTGAAGCAAAAATAAATGCCTTGCCAGCTGGTGTTCCTGTGCTCTCTGCAATGAAGCAGTGTTCGACACTTACCTCATAGAACCCAAAATTCTTCTTTCTGCCTTTTTTTCCCCCATGCTGTCAGTTTTTTTCCTAACATTTCCTCTTTTAAAAAGTAAGATCAATAAATAAATTCTTGTTATAGCTGTTTGCATAATGTCACAAACATTGTGGGAGAGCACAAAGTGATCCTTAACCTATCCCTCCCTGCCCGGGGCAGCTGGGGCCAGCAGCAATGCCACAAGAGGGAACAGACCACGGCAGGGTGCTGCTGGCAGCCCCCATCGTGACCCAGACCTGAATACCCAGGTGCCCAATCTCTTTAAATGGACATATTCCCTAACCTTTAAAAAACTTCAGTTTCTGAAGACTTAAAGAGGGGAAAACAGGAGAAAAAAGCATATGCTGTAGTCCTCTTCTCTATCCAGAAGGAAGTAACTTGAAAACGGATTGTTAAAACCAGTATTTTAATGAAACCAAAGACAACTTTTAAACTTTTAAACTACTCCTCTGCAGTATTTTTTCTAGGGGGAAAATAACAGCAAGAATGTGTTAATCTTGTTCTGGCTTACTAGCAAGTTATTTATAACACACTTCAAAATTTTGGAAGGTTATATTATGGAGTCTGAGTTCTATTGTCTATTGTTTTACAACCAGGTGCAGGAAGCTCAAACAGAGCAAACATGCTTACTGAAAAAAAAAATATAGAGCCAACCAGAAACCTCTAGATTGTAGAACTTGCTTTTTGTACTTTTCTCACATATTTTAGCAAATGTAGGTATCACATAAATTGATATATACCAAGTGTAAATGGAGCCCTCCCCAATCTTGTTTATGAGTGTTCTTCCATAAATGCCAGTGACTATCAGAGGCTCATCTTTGAAGAGAAACTCCAAACTTACTTTAAATTTGTTCTATTTTGCTAGCTGACTTTACATTAACGACGTAAAAGTTAAAGCAATTTTGATAAGGAAAGGGAAGCTTTTCGCAATAGTTTGGTATCCATACTTCCAAACAGAAACAAGAAGTCTTCTTGCTTTGCTGAACAGAGAAGTAATAGCAAATCATGTGGGCTATTCTTTTTTCTTACTTATTTTTTTGCTGTTCCTGCAGAACAGAAATAAAGTTACCTATTAAAGACTCATCTCAGCTCCCTAGGGATGGCATTCCCCAGGTCTTAATTTTAGCTTCAGGTCAGGTAGTCCAACACAAAGCCTGTGTCTGGGGAAGTTATATTATGTACCACTTATCTGTTCCTCCCCTCAGAAAATTCATTACCCAGTTTTCCTTCCTGCTTAACCTTAACCTCGACTTCCAAAAAAGTATCAAATTCCGCTTACACACTGTTCTTTATAATAAGGCACAAATTGTTCAAGAAGTTCAATTATAACATTTTCTGCTGTAGCATCTGAAAATTCTGGATATTAATAAAAGCTTAAATCATTCTGAAAAAAATACTTTGCTACCACAATTCTATTCCATGTTTTAAATTCTTCTGAGCAGAAAGAAATATAAACCTGGTATATTAATTATTACTATGAACATAGCCATCATTTAATGAAGTTGGAAAGTTGGGTTACACAGTCTTACAGTGTTGAGAATACACCTGTCAATTAAGATTTCATCTACAGTGCTGGATATAGTAAAGCTTGTTTTATGATATATGAGACATATTATCATATATTAATTTAAAAATGTAACTGCTCTCTAATTATATTACATGTTATGTTAATAACTTTTCCTGTACATACATGTTATAAAATACTAACATAATACATTTAATATGTGCATAGATGTGTTCACACACATGTATGCACATAAAACAGGGAAAAGAGACATTCTGATCCCTGGGAGTTTTTGCTGGGCAATGTACACATTACAGTGCGAATCCTTACTGGTCTGAGTGTTTTAGTCTAACAGAAACATACCAAGATACAAACATATCAATTATCATATAAAGCTAAAACAACTATCCAAACCACTAGTTTTTACTAACAGAGACTGTAAGACACACTAAGTGTCCAAAAATTGTTTGTGTACTCCTGAAGCTTATTCCATATTAATTCCATATTAATATACATTTTCAGCCTAATATAAGCATCAAGTTAGTTTGCTGTCTTTACCTTTTAAGTACATATCATCTTGTTTTTCTCCCTCAATTGTCTCAAATCTTTTCCCTTTAATTCTGCTCTCTGCTAGCAGATCAGCCTCCCATTCTCATTTTCCACATTTTACATATTTCCTTTTTCGGTCATTCACTGGCACTTGTCAACAAAATTTACCCGCTCACCTGCTTGCTGATGTTGACATTTTCCAGGAATATGTGCGTCAGTGTACAAGGAACTTAAATAAAATCAAAAAAATGTGGGTTTCCTGGAAGATGCTAAATTAGAAGTCCCTTATGCAAAATCTCTTCAGTTATACAAAGACTGAGCACCCAGTGTAATGTCCTGCCAGATAAACTAGAGCACTGCCCTTTGCTCTTTCACATCAAGTGGCTTTTTCCATCATCAGCTTCTGCTTCCACAGGCCCAGGTTCGGGAGTTTTCTATGGTGCTGCTGGTATTTGGAGGGATGTTTTGGTTTGGTAAGCAGTTATGATGGATAAATACACTAATAAATCACCGTATGCTGGAGAGCCCTCTTGTTAACAGGGAACTCTTGCTCCCTGGCTTTTTAAATTTGCTTCAGGAGCTGTTGCACTTCTTCCCCCTTTATTTCCCTTCTGTATAGTATTATTTAGTGCTGGCTCTGATCATTAACAGAAGTAGACAGGAGCGACTCTTCAAGAGCCAGCTATGTTTCCTTGCTTTTCAGCATGCCTCTCTGTAATTTTCCTCCAACCTACATATTTTAGGGTGGAGAAAACTGCACAATGGCTTCCCCAAAGAGACACCTCCAAACCTAATCCAGAAAGTTTCTTATTTAATATTTGTTCTTTGCTTCCCTTCCAAGAGAAAAAGATGTTAGATCTTCTATAGCCGGACAGTTGGAAGAAGATCTGTGGTGGTTACAGGTTCAGCAGGCTGAAGACCACTTTCTCAGGCACCGAGAACACATCACCCCGTATGAAGACAATACTTTTGAAACTAGTTGGAACACATGCATGATCCCAGTGAAAGTCAGGGGCACAGTGACCAAACTAGACATATTTCTATTTCCAGCAAAGAACTTTACAGCCTAATGAGCACTGTTGCACAAGTTCTATTGATCATAATCCCACCTCCAATATGAAAAATATTTCATTGCTGCATGATGAACATCTCACAATTTACCACTTTAGGTCATTCAGATACTAGTAAGTCAATACAGGCTTCAAAATCCTAATCAAAAAGTTTTTTTCCTTCCAGTTTAGTTCAGGAAACATTAGCCTTAAAAAAACCCCCTTTTTTTACAAGGTCATATTTTCCTTTAACAAATGCTTACCTGACCAGAATGATTAATTGTTTTAAAAAATAAAGAGGTAGGATATAGGTCCAATCCTGAGCATTCAAACAAGCAACAAAACCTGAGCAGTCAGACAAGCCAGATCCAACAATAACTTTGGGACACTTTACAAAGAAGGCTCTTGGGGAACACATTAGTTTGACTATAACCATTCTTTTTTGAAAAGCATACATTCAGTTTTTTTCTCACTACACTTGTCCAAAAGTAAAGTTTAATTCCAAAGTAAGTGTAAATTTGGCATTGTTACAGTCAGTAATGAAACAAACACAGAAGAAAATGTAACCTGTAAATACTAAAGTGCAGCTACACTAGCTAGAGGTGCAAGATGACACTCTTCTCAGGTAGCAAAACTTGTCTGTGCTAGGTCAGCTTCAGAAAAAAAATACCACACCATATCGCCTTGTAATCAGCTGAAGGAGGCAGATCTAAAGAGAGGAATGAAATCTAAACAAGAGACGCAATGGAGTTTTCCTAGAAAAGAACAAATGAAATCAATTGTGCTCATGTCATTGAACACCATTAAGAAGAATTCAAAGAAACCAATTCCCAGGTTTTTTTTCTGGACTGAATGACTAACACCTACAGAACACTCTAATGGAGGCATGGTGTAGGAAGTACAAATCCAGTTCTTCATCAGCAATAAAGAGGACCCAAATTCAATTGCATATAAAAGCCATTTCACATACAAAAACTAGTTTTATGAGAAACTTGGGAGAGCAACATCTACTATTTTAGCAGAATTAGGGAAAGGAGTCAAAAAACTGCTTTTGAAGATTCATGTAGGTTCGTTCAGCAGTGGATTTTAATAATTATTTAATAGTTTTACATTAATAAATATTTAATATTAAATATTATACCACTTATAATACATGCTAACCTTCATTGACTTCATCTGACACTCTAAAATCTTTTGGGCTTTTCCCCCCCCCTCTTTTCCTCTCATGCCCTTTTCAACTTAGAAGTTTAATTAACATCTATTTCTAAGAAAAGTCCATGTCCTGGTGAATTTAACTAAACATGCAGAATGAACCCCATTTCTGAGAAGACCTATAACAACACACCAAGCTACAGTCGAGCTTCATTTCCCAGAGTATAAATCCTTGCTCATCTCACTGTAACATTTGACTTATCACTGCGAATGTACAAAGTTTATACTATGCTTTCTGGAAAAAATCTGTAGAACTCAGCTCAAGTTAACGCAGACCCAAATAACCTTGTCCAAAAAAATTTCTTAAGCTTCCAGAAAACAGCTCTTCATGATAAAGTGGGTATTTTTTTAGCAGAGTTCTAGCTCTATAAAGCTTTTCAGTAAACATAACGCCTTCCAGCACACTGTGGAGACTACCTCTTACTGGGGAGATAACATAAATAAGTTTAAATAAATATAAATACATTTGTAAAGAAGATATAAATCTTTTTAAGCTGGAACGGCTCATTAGACAGTGAAGCATTCATGCAAAGCAACCCTGTGACCTAACATGGGTCTATGAAATCCAGACTTTGACCCTGAACTTGTTCCCGAAAACCCCTGCTACAGTGGCCAGGGGAACGACTTTGAAGAACAGGAAAGTGGGAAGGGGGCAAAGGGAGAAGAGGGCGAAGAGGGAGCCAAACTGACAGGTCATTTTTTTCATTAAACTTCTCTTGGCTCAAAACCTGGCATACTGCAGAGGGTAGGATAAAAATCCCGCAGATACAGCACTGAACAGTTCTTTGTTCATTTTATTCTAACGTATTTTGCCACAAAGAACAGAAACAATACTGTTAAACTGGAATATGTCACCTAGCTTGATTCTTTTATCCAAAACCAAAGTCTAAATGACTCCTTTTATCTGCCTTGCTGGTTCATTGTTCCTCTCCAAGGGTCTGAACGAAAGCAAGGAAGATGAAAGCTGCCAAATTTCCAGATGTTAGTGGACAGTGCAACACCCCTCCTTCTAACAGAAGAAAGTGGGTTGATTTGTCTAAAAGGATTTCAGGAGGCAAAATATCAAAAGACGGCAGGAAGCCAGAAGGAGGGGAGACCGCTGGCTAGTTCCAGCTTTGACACGGACTGAAACAAAGGGAGATGAAGCTGGATCTAACGAGACTCTTTCACTGCTTTCCTCAGCAATGTGCAGCAGAAACAGTAGGCATGATGCACCGAGAGGAAAGCAGTTTACTGAAGTTTAGCAAAATCATGAATTCAGCTCCTCACAACTGGTACACTCTACTATTTGTTTTCAACGTGTTTATTTTCAGCATCAGTTCAAGTTGTCATTGTACCTGTTCACTAAAAGACAGTGAAGCATTATTCAACGATTATAAATTCCTTACAATTCCTTCCTTATCAATTCCTCTCCCGACTCAGAATTTACTGGAGCTAATCCAATATATAGCTCTGCTGTGACACATATGTGACACATAAAGCACAGCTTGCTCCACATGCATGCTATTTAACCCTCTCCACCACCAATGCTGGCAATAACCTCTACCTTCTTTTTTAACTCTTCCTCAGGCCCACCAGCATGGCCAACAGAGCTGCAGCTAAACTGGAGCCATGCACACACTGCCAGGTCCCTAGTACTTTGCCAGTCAGCCATAGGTCCAGAATACACTTAATGCTTGAAACAATTTATTTCCTCATTTCCTTCTTTTTTCCTTCTTTCCTTTTTTTTCCTTCTTTCCTTTCTTTCTTTTTCCTTTTCTTTCTTTCTTTTTCCTTTTCTTTCTTAATTTATGAATATTCTCTATATTTAGTACTTATGAAAGTAACCGACAAGATGAATAACTAGAAAGCCAGCAGGGCTAAATCAGCGAAGCTCCTTTGGACTCAGTTCACAATGCATCTTATTTCAGTGAGAAGTTCTTCCCATCCTATGGGAAAGGGCACTATGAAAGGGCCCCAAACAACTCCAGTTATACATCTTTTTAATCACTACCTAATTTAGGAGTGAGAGGAATGATGCCATGTAAGAAAGAATGAGATCTGTTTTCACCACTAACCTGAGCTGAGACACCCTCTATGAGCAATTAGGACCCCAATCCTGTACCACTTAATTTCCCAATTGCTTTTCTGGTTTTTAAAATGATGGATTATTGTTTCTTGTTTTCTTCATGAAAACACACCAAGTACAATCAGATGCTCTAAATACCATGTGTCTGAATGAATGAGAATCTGCGGTGCTCCACCTGGAGCAACATCCTCACTATGAACAGAGTGGCTGATTACAAACCCAGCACCAGGAACCCCAGGGCTGCCTGGTGGGTTCTACCTGCACGTATTCCTGTAGAAATAGCAGGAACCAAAAATCCCAGGGGTTTATAATAAACTGACTTCAAAACAACCAGCAGGAAGGGTGGCTGGGAACATGTGCACACTCAGTGAGTTTCGGATGGCGAGAGCTACACAAGGCAGGGCGATGGCTTTGGGAAATCCAGCAACTTTTTCTTCCCACAACCTGCCACACCTCCTGCTTTCTTCCCAGCGACTGACTCGTCAGGCAGCCTAGCTCTGGCTACTGCAAGTTATCCATCTTCCAGTCTCTCTACCAAATCTCACCACATCTCCTTGGTCACAGACTAGTATTATCCTGTTTCTCCATCCTTTGTGGACACACCTAAAAGGCCCATCTGCTCTTTCTAAGGATTGTCACCATTTTAATATGTCAATGTAGTATCTTGTGGAAGACTCAAGCCTTTTAAGGTCAGCTAAAGGGACCTCTTCCAGGCAACATACACTACAAACATGTACTATAACAAATTAAAAGCTCTGTCAGAATACAGTCACTCCTATAAGCAGTGGACATACTGTGTAAAACTGCCCCTCAAGGTGAGGGCTTCATGTCCATGAAATACATGCTCTATCCACGCCTGTCTTCAATATGCTATGGCTGCCAAGGGCCGGCAGGCCCAGCACACACCTTGTGAAGGAATCAAACAGTGGCTATGAAGTCAAGATGTTGCTTTGATTCCTATTAAAAAAAAATAAAAATTCACAAGATTCTTAGGCCAGTGGTAGGATTCAGTGACCAGGACAGATGCATTCAGGAAGCCAAGTGATTCAAACACATGGAAAAGAAATACCTCTGCAACTGAAAGGATTAGATTCTTGCTCCTATTTATATCCAAGTACCTTTAAAAGACCATCTTCTATCCTAGCCCTCTACCAAAGAGGGAAAAAAAAAATCCAACACTATGCTGCAATCTTCAAACACTTGTGTATTTATAGCTGTTCTCATTTCAGTTAAATTTCACAGTGTTTACGGTCAGCAAGCTCTCCCCCACAATACTGTTCTTCGCCACAGAGTGATGCAGAAATATGCTATGTGGAATAGAAGGGTTTTTAAAAAGACCAATGGTTGAGGAATGCAAGTTATGTGGGATCATCACCTCTACCTGTCCATTGTAAATAACACTTAAACCCCTGGTTTCCAACATGCAGTGCACGCGTCTTCCCCTTGTTTCTCCCCGAGTAACATTTTACTGCTATGAATCATGCAAAGATGCAGCTTCATACACAACATGAGGCAGAAAACCTAAAGTATTTTTCTGATTTTTTTTTCTTTTAAGGATAAGCAGATCCCAAATAACTGCCTTTATTTTTTCAGATTCATGTGACAAACAGTCTTTTAAACCTCAGAAAGCTGTTCCATATCTGGAGATTTCTAGCAGTTGGTGGCCCCGCTCTGAAATCACATCTTCTCTGAAAAATCACCTCTGGAGTTGTTTTCTTACCCCCACTGGTCGACAACTATAATCAATTAGAAATGAGGTATGTGTCTGTCTGCCTGACTATCTGCGTGTATGAATAATGGAATGAGACACGGCTGGAAAAACTAGCAAAGCATAAATGTGATGTCTTGACCACTTGTCGCTATTACAAAATCCTATGGCATTTTCCCCTTGTGTATTAGTATTGCAATGGGGATAATTACATTCTGTCTACTTAAATTCTTAGTTTAAATAGCTACTATGGTCACATATAGAAAGACATTTGTGTGTCTAGCTCCTACTTAAGTGACTTAACTGCTGTTCAAATTGGGGCAAACATACCTTTGGAATATGGCTCATACATGACATAACTAAAGAAAAGAATTTCAATAAAAGTCAGAGACCATCAGTGTCATGAAAAACACATTCTGCAAGCAAGGTCTTGCCAGTGAAATAATACTTCAGCTTCCTCACTAGAGAGCCCAAAAATTAGAAATATTTAAAAAAATAATCTAATTGCTATGGCTCAAACAAGTAGTTAAGTTCAGTTAGCCCCGCAGAACAGAGAAAGGAATCATAATTATTATTATAACTATAGTCTCATTCAGATCAGTATATTGCTAAATACTGCAATATTTTTGATCTGTGGGTACAATTCAAAGATCTCTGAAATCCATTTTTATTGTGCATAAACATTTTTGTACACAGTTATTAGCTTGACAAATGATGTCTTTATAGAATCCATAATAGAAAGTGTGGCCAAATATGTAACTGAAGTGTTCCAGGCAATATGGAGAAACAGTTGTGCTCATGTAGAAATTAGGCTTTCCAACAGAGAGCTCTAAAGCCCCATTTGTACTTGAAAGACATGTCTCTTGTTTCGCTTGATTTTTTGCTAGCCAACAAGTATCTCATCTGTATTCTGCAAAACACACCTTTCAACTGCGGGAGGAAAAACAATGTTTTAGCATTCTGTGAGGAGGGAAGATAAGAAGGAGGAGAAGGGGAGGGGGGAAAGAGGGACTATTTCCCCAGTTACCTCGAAGATCAGAAGCACTCTTCTAATTCACAAGTTTTTTCATATGGATAAAGAAGGAAGTTGTTTCAGGAAAGGGTGAGAAACATTTTAAAAATGCAGAAACTGGATCAGAAAAATCATCTCTGTGTTTATGTTCTGGCAGCAAATTCGGACTCGCTCTCTCTGATCATACTTCAGATGTGCCTTTTACCTGAAATACAGCTCAGTACAGAGTAGCAGATAATGTACAATCCCAGTGTGGCAACACTAATTGTGCTGTCTGTTACTGCCTGTTCCTATAACGATGGGCAGGGTTGAAATGTGTCACAGATCTGGACTTCACAAAAGATAAA